>NW_019168037.1:6351206-6639807 GCF_002303985.1 Durio zibethinus | reverse complement strand
TCAAACTAATCACTTTAATTCATCATAAGATCTATACATGGCCTAGCTATCTTAGATACCTTGAATTTGCTATATATGTTTCATTTGTTCAGGAGAAATAAAGCTCTTATTGAAGATTTAAGCAAACCTGCTCCTGGTTCAAGGGAACTCTATTTTCCAACTCAGTACTCTCAGTCATTCTTGACTCAGTGTACAGCTTGCTTATGGAAGCAGCACTGGTCATATTGGCGCAACCCACCATATACTGCCGTCAGATTTCTTTTTACAACCGTTATAGCATTGATGTTTGGGACACTGTTCTGGGACCTTGGCTCTAAAACGTAAGCTACAACTCAAGTACAATGGTTCAAGCTTCAATGTTGGTATTTATCAGCTTCATATATCTAATTGTCACATTGTGAAATTACAGGAACAGGAGGCAAGATCTGATCAATGCAATGGGTTCAATGTATGCTGCTTCTTTTCCTTGGCTTCCAAAACGCCTCATCTGTGCAGCCTGTTGTGGCGGTTGAAAGGACAGTCTTTTATAGAGAAAAAGCTGCTGGCATGTATTCTGCCATGCCATATGCCATTGCCCAGGCAAGTTTTTTCTTTTTTTTTTCTTCCACATATTGAAGAGTCCAAAATGTAGAGAAAGTTGTACAAAATTTTAGTACATTATAGTTGATTTCCACTTTTGCAACTGCAGGTTGTGATCGAGATACCTTACGTTTTTATTCAATCTACTGTGTATAGCATTATAGTATATGCGATGATCGGGTTTGAATGGACTGCTGCTAAGTTCTTCTGGTATCTCTTCTTTATGTTCTTCTCCTTACTCTACTTCACCTTCTATGGCATGATGGCTGTGGCTGTCACACCAAACTACCACATTGCATCCATAGTTTCCTCAGCATTCTATGCATTATGGAATGCCTTTTCAGGATTCATCATCCCACGACCTGTAAGCACTGCTTTCACATAACTTTTTCTTTTCAAGTTCTTGATATATATCTTTAGCATACACTTCCTGAGGACTGACATTCTTCTCGCTTTCCAACTTGTTGAATTGCAGAGTATTCCTATATGGTTGGAGATGGTTACTATTGGATTTGTCCAGTAGCTTGGACCTTTTATGGATGGTGTTTCACAATTCGGAGACATACAAACCCCCTTCTGGATGGCGACAGCGAAGAGACAGTTGAACAATTCTTTGAGAAATTATTATGACTTCAAACATGATTTTCTGGAGTAGTTGCAGCTGTAATTCTTGGTTTCGCTGTACTCTTTGGAGCAATCTTTACAGTGTCCATAAGGCGTTCAATTCCAAGACGCTAGAATGTTTGTTTGATACTTAATGTAGAGGGTTAAAAGGATCCATCTTTGTAATGTCAAAATGTTCCTTTATGTTTTTTTATTACCATATTAAATCTATGACATTGAATTCTTATACATTTATTTCAAGATACAAATTCTTTCATTGTAATTGAAGATTTTGTTGTATGTAAAGTAACTATGAATCAATGAATAAAACTCTTCTTTCATATTTACAAAAATCTACAATTTCCGGTACCAAAGTCCATTTTTTCTTCAATTCTGTATTTGAAAATCTGAACACATACACTTGAAATTGGAATGCTTTGCACGTATAAATTCTTGGATACAAATCAAATGATTTGGCGAAAGGGAAATGAAAGCCAAACTAATTAAATATAGTGCATGGTGAAATGTTGATAGTTGGGGCATTTTTTCAAAAATATGATTCTTTTAAAATTTCATTTTATTCATGGTAATCTCTTTAAAATTACATTTCAATAAATTTAAAATTTAAATCGGAATATTTATAATTCTTTCACGATGCAATCTCCGTTGTATAAAAAAATATTTATGTTCTTGTGACAAAGCCCCAGCCAATTACTAGTTTTTAGTTTTATTTACATGCTATGGTAGCAAATCCAGCGACAAAATATCGGTCCTGAGGCCTGAGTCTATTGTTCATCACTTGGATCTTTGATAGAATTTTTTTAAGGCACGTCCCAACTCAAGATTTTTATTATATAAATAAAAATAATTTTAATCTAAAAATATATAATTAAAAACTCTCCAAAATCATCCTCCTAATCGTTTGATCTAATCCAGATACTTGATCTGTGAAAGTTTGTACTGTTTTGCTTTTCAAAATAATTTTTCAAGAGATTTATAGTTATTTTCATTTAAAATCAAACAAATGGGAGGCTTTTTTTTTTTTTTTTTGTAAATGGGGAAATTAAGGGGATTCCAATATAGTTTTTTAATCGAAGAAACACGATAAATCATTAAATCAAATGTTAAAATGTAAATAAATAGTTTTTAAGTACAAATTAGGGTTGGGATGAAATGAAGGTAAAATAGGAGGTTGACTAAAGAAGGGAATTTCATTATGGAGGAACAAAAGCGATGAACCAGAAACTTGTGTTTCCTTGGGGGGCCATAAAGTGTTAGTCAGGTCTTCGATATTTTCAAACATAGTTGCATCGCTAATCCCCAGTGTTTCATGCAATGGTGCTTGCGGGAGTTGCGGGCAACCTGCTAAAATAAAAGGCTGCATAACATGCCGTTTCCTTTCTTTTCCATTTTGGTCAAATTTTTATATTTTTTGATGATAGAAATCTGACAGCCTTGAATCTGATTGTAGAAATATCACGAACTCCATGGACCAAGAACTCTTTGGTCTAGAAATCAAATTCAAAATTTTTAATTTTAGTTTATTTTTAAATAAATTTTAATTTTTTTAAAAAAGTTTTGAAATTTTTATTTTTTTCAAATTTTTTTTCAGATTTTTAAAAGTTTTAATTTCCAATTTTAAAAAATCATATTAATATTTTTTTTGAAATTTTTTTAAACATTTGAATGTTTGTTTTTTTATTTTGATCTTTGATTTTTCTGTTTTATTTTTGAAATTTTATAAACATTTCAACATATATAATTTTTTTTATTTTTTGGAAAATTTCATTTTAAGATATTTTTATTTCATTCTAATGTGATAGTGTCACATCCCGTGTGAACATTATCAAGGCCAAGGCTTGAGCACTAGTGCAAAGAGACCAAACTCTCGCCTAAGCAGCAGGCCACAAGAATAAGTCCTTACTAGAGTTGCCTGATGAGCTTAAAGACCTTGTGGGAAAAGCTTCTAGAAAGCCCTAGAAGAATGGTGCGGGCATTGGGCATGAGAAGGCTTTAGATAAGCCTCACCCAGGCCACTATTTGGAAAAAAAAAAGGGCAAAAATACTTGTAACGCCTAGCAAAGAAGCCTGGAGCCTTTTAGAACCAGTGCACCGCAGAGTGCTTGGAACTAGCCCCCTTCTAGACACTGCCCAATCGACCTTATATATGGCTAAGGGCTTTGAAACCCTCTAAAATGTATATAAGAGCTACACACTTGGCTCTCTAGTGATACATAGGCCATGGGGGTTCATGTATAAATAGGGGTGCCCCCTCTCTTTAGGAACACATATAAGAGTTAGTGATCTTGTAAGCCATTAAGCTACTCAAGCCACAATTGTATAAAGCAACAGTTTTTCATCAATAAAGGATCTTGTATTCTTTCGCCAAGTGCCTTCTTAGTGTGTATACCTACTCAACTTTGTTAGAGGCTAACTTACGCATACTTAAACGACATTTTCCTATTGAAGGCCACACGATTGCTAGGCTTAAGAGTAAAGCTCGTGACAATAACAGATCCACTAATGATATAACAATGACAAGGCGACAACTAATATTTATCATTAGTTAAATAAACCACGTCATAACAAAGTTAACCCTTGAAGTAATGCAAATTTAGGTATTGAATTGTGAATTTTTTAATTTTTTTTTTAAGTATCAAACCAATAAAAAATGACATAATAAAAAGGTTAAATAAGTATTTAGCCATTAAAAAAAACCTAGAGGAGCATGATTATGAGAGCCACCTTAATGAGAGAAAAACTTTGTTTAGATTATTGTTATAATTTATTAGTCCGAAGACTTGATTGTTAGATGTAAAAATTTAAAATCATACAGATATAAAAGTAACCATCAATCATTTTTAAAGTGTGATTGGCCATAAAAAAATTTATCTTTTTAATAAAATAATAAAACAAGTTTAAAGTTTATTAAAAAACTAATTTTAATTTACGAAATAAGATTGGATTGGGAGTTGGTTATACGTCGAGAAAGATTAGCACCCCACAATGCCCATAAAATTGGTATCAATTAATCATGCATTATCATTGGCTTTTGGATAAAAATGATTTCATTTTAAGATTTAATAATAATTCTCTTTCTTTTTAAGAAATAAAATAAAAAAATTTATTTAGAAATGTTGAAAAATCTATAAATTAAATGAAATAATTAAAAAATTTCCAACATAAAGATAGAATTTGAAGATAATCTTTTTCGTCTAAGATTTATCACAATATTTTCTTAAAAATAAAATAATATTCTATGACAATAATAATTATTGGCAACTCTCCTATATCTAGATAGAGTATAAAAAATTATATTTCTTAAAATATTATTTTAATTTTATTTATTTATTCATTTTTAAACTAATTTTTTAGAGAACTTTTCATGTAGTAAAAAATGAAAAAAATGATATAATTAATATTAATTATCAATAATTAAAATAAACATACATATATGCATGATAAATGTAAACATTAATCTAAAAATGAGATATACGCAAGTGACAATAAAATGCGAACTTTAGAAATTGGATTTTAAAATATAAATAGGCCACCTGAACTCTCTAACATTTAGCTAAAATTTGGATACGATTATTTATATTTAAAATCTTAATTTATTATTTATTATTCTTTATTTAATATTTTTTAAAAAATAAAATTATATGAAAATTTTTAATGAAATAAAATTTCTTAAATATCTTATCATTTAGGTAGTATTTAAAAATAAATTATTTCACAAAATGATTTCATATAAAACCTTGAATTTTGGGATGGTCTCAGGGTTTTAAGTGGATGAAGATTTCAAGGTTTTATTTAGAGTTTTAACTAAGGCTCAGAGTTTCAAGATTGTATTTTAGGGTCTTGGGTTTTATCTAGGGTTTAGGGTTCTACTTAAAGCTTTGTTTTAGGGTTTAAAAATCTGAGCTTAAACTTGTGTTTCCTTGGGGGCCATAAAGTGTTAGTCAGGTCTTTGATATTTTCAAACATAGTTGCATTGCTAATCCTCAGTGTTTTATGCAATGGTGCTTACGGGAGTTGCGGCAACCTGCTAAAATAAAAGGCTGCTAACATGCTGTTTCCTTTCTTTTCCATTTGGTCAAATTTATATGTTTTTTGTATTGATAGAAATCTGACAGCCTTGAATCTGATTGTAGAAATATCACGAACTCCATGACCAAGAACTCTTTGGGCTAGAAATCAAATTCAAAATTTTAATTTTTAGTTTATTTTTAAATAAAATTTTAATTTTTTAAAAAAGTTTTGAAAATTTTATTTTTTCAAATTTTTAAAAGTTTTAATTTCCAATTTTTAAAAAATCATATTAATATTTTTTTTGAAATTTTTTAAATATTTGAACGTTTGTTTTTTATTTTGATATTTGATTTTTTCTGTTTTTATTTTGAAATTTTATAAAAAATTTCAACATATATAATTTTTTTATTTTTTGGAAAATTTCATTTTAAGACATTTTATTTCATTCTAATGAGATAGTGTCACATCCCGCGTGAACATTATCAAGGCCAAGGCTTGAAGCACCAGTGTAAAGAGACCAAACCCTCGCCCAAGCACGAGGCCACAAGAACAAGTCCTTACTAGAGTTGTTGATGAGCTTAAAGTCCTTGCGAGAGAAGCTTCTAGAAAGCCCTAGAAGAATGGTGTGGGCATTGGGCATGAGAAGGCTCTAGATAAGCCTCACCCAGGCCACTCTCTAGAAAAAAAAAGGGCAGAAGTACTATAACGCCCAACAAAGAAACCCGAAGCCTTTTAGAACCAGTGCACCCTAGAGTGCTTGGAACTAGCCCCTTTCTAGAGACTGCCCAATCGACCTTATATGTGGCTAGGGGCTTTGAAACCCTCTAGAATGTATATAAGAGCTACACACGTGGCTCTCTAGTGATACATAGGCCATGGGGGTTCATGTATAAATAAGGGTGCCCCCTCCCTTTAGGAACACACATGAGAGTTAATGATCTTGTAAGCCATTCAAGCTACTTAAGCACAATTGTATAAAGCCACATTTTTTCATCAATAAAGGATTTTGTATTCTTTCACCAAGTGCTTTTTTAGTGTGTACACCTACTCAACTTTGTTAGAGGCTAACTTACGCATACTTAGACGACAGTTTCCTATTGAAGGCCGCACGATTGCTAGGCTTAAGAGTAAAGCTCGTGACAATAGCAGATCCATTAATGATATAACGATGACAAGGCGACAAGCTAACATTTTATCATTAGTTAAATAAACCATGTTATAAACAAAGTTAACCCTTGAAGTAATGCAAAATTAGGTATTGAATTGTGAATTTTAATTTTTTTAAAGTATCAAACCAATAAAAAATGACATAATAAAGAGGTTAAATGAGTATTTAGCCCTTAAAAAAACTAGAGGAGCATGATTATGAGAGCCACCTTAATGAGAGAAAACTTTGTTTAGATTATTGTTATAATGTATCAGTCCAAAAATTTAATTGTTAGATGTAAAAATTTAAAATCATATAGATATAAAAAGTAACCATCAATCATTTTTAAAGTTGATGGTCATAAAAAAATTTATCTTTTTAATAAAATAATTAAAACAGATTTAAAGTTTATTAAAAAATAATTTTGGTTTATGAAATAGGATTGGATTTAGAGTTGGTTACACGTTGAAAAAAGATAAGCACCCCACAATACCCATAAAATTGGTATCAATTAATCATGCATTATCATTGGTTTTGGATAAAAATGATTTCATTTTAAGATTTAATAATAATTCTCTTTCTTTTTAAGAAATAAAATAAAATAAATTTATTTAGAAATGTTGTAAAAATCGATAAATTAAAGAAACAATTTGAAATTCTTCAATATAAAGATAGAATTTGAAGATAATCTTTTTCGTCTAAGATTTATCATAATATTTTCTTTAAAATAAAATAACATTCTATGACAATAATAATTATTGGTAACTCTCCTATATATAGATAGAGTATAAAAAATTATATTTCTTGAAATATTATTTTAATTTTATTTATTTATTTATTTTTTAAACTAATTTTTTAGAGAACTTTTCATGTAGTAAAAAACGAAAAAATGATATAATTAATATTAATTATCAATAATTAAAATAAACATGTATATATGCATAATAAATGTAAACATTAATCTAAAAATGAGATATACGCAAGTGACAATAAAATGCGAACTTTAGAAATTGAATTTTGAAATATAAATAAACCACATAAACTCTTTAACCTTTAGCTAAAATTTGGATATGACTATTTATATTTAAAATCTTAATTTATTATTTATTATTTATTATTTTTTAAAAAATAAAGTTATATGAAAATTTTTAATGAAATAAAATTTCTGAAATATCTCATCATCTAGGCAGTATTAGAAACAAATTATTTCACAAAAGGATTTCATATAAAACCTTGATTTTTGGGATGGTTTCAGGGTTTTAAATGGATGAATATTTCAAGGTTTTATTTAAAGTTTTAATTAAGGCTTAGAGTTTCAAGATTGTATTTTAGGGTCTTGGGTTTTATCTAGGGTTTAGGGTTCTACTTAAAGCTTTGTTTTTAGGGTTTTATTTAGGCTTTTGAGGTTTAAGAATTTACAAACTTCTTTAAAAATTTTAACATCTAGATAAACTTTCAGAACAAACTCGTATTTTATAATTTTTAAATAATGAATTTTATATATTTTCCATTTTATTAAAATTTTATTATTCTTATATTTATTATTTAGGTGGAAATAATAATAATAATAATAATAATATATTATTATTATTATATTTTAAGTTTTATGAATTTATCTTGGAATTTTTCACTACAATTTTTGTTGTGAATTTGGCATTCAAAGTGTAAAGGATTAAAGTTAACAAGTTGAAAGAAAAATAAAACCTACATGAAGATAGAATAAAATAGTAGCTAATTGTAATCACATCTACAAACTATTAAGTTTCAAACAGTAGCTAATTGCTTAAGGGAAATTTTGCTGAGCTAAATAACTACTAAAACCAATTAAAGAAAGGTTTAAATGAAATTTAAAACAAAAAAATATATATACAAAGAGAAGTAAGCTAAACACCCAAGGATCTAACAACTAAAGAAACTTAAACTAAAAAGTAAGGTTTTAAATTTTATGAGCAAAGGATCAAGATATCAAAGCTAAGCACAGAAGATTTAAGCATGACATGCTCGAAAAGGTTCAAAGAGATTACCTTTCCTACGAGCTTCAACCCCCCCTTTTTTTTTGGTTGTTTTTCTGTTGAATATTTCCAGGTTTCCTTTTAGCTATTGCCTTTATACTTTTTCTTCTAATTTTACAATTTTTTTTTGCTACTCTTTTCAAGGTTTTCACTATAAGTTTCTTGATGCTATTATTGGTTCTTTCATTTTTTGTTTTGCTGAAAGTACCTCCTCTGTGTCCACAGTTTTGTTTTGTATTTTCCCACCATAGTTTTTCTTTTTGGCTGCTTCTCCTTTTCAAAAACTCTACCCTTTTTTCTTTTGTCTTCCATTTTTCATTCTGGTCTTTTTCGTGTTCTTCCTCATGCTACTATTGCATGATCACAAATTTTTATGGTTTTTGCATCTTGTCCTACAACTTCTCCTCTCCTATTCTTTTTGTATTTTTTTTAAATTTTCCTGTAATTTTTCCTTTTTGCCATTTTTCCCTTGTTCCCACTGTTGCCTCTATTTTTTTTTAGTTTCTAGCTCTTCGTCTAAGTCACTTACTGCTAGTACCTTCTGGCAACTTTACCATCCGCTTCTTTTCAAATTTTTTACCCATTCACCTTTATATTTTACTTTTCCTTTCGCCCCTTCCTTTAACTGCCTTTCATTTGTTGCTTCTTCTCAATTCCTGGTTCACTCGTTTTTGGTCACTCTCTTACTTCCTTTCACCACCCAACTTTTTTTTTTATTTTTTTCCATTGCTTTCATTCCCTATTTTCTCCTATATTTTGTGTTTCTACTCCTTTTCTTTTCTGCATTCTATTTTTGTTGTTAGTTTTTGGTTCTTTTTCTCTTCTTTTTCCATTAAACCATGGGTCTTTTTCTCATTTTACTTGCCTTTTTGCTTCAACAATTAGCAAAACTACCTAATCCACGTTTCTCCATACCTCCTTGCCATCTTCCTTGCACGTGCTTATGCATTTTTCTTCAAGCATAATGGCTTTTCATGCATTTTTTTTTTGGTTTGTTGTTTTTGTTTTTTTCACATGAAACTTGCTTTCCATCAGTTTTTTTTTTACTTTCATGTCCCATGCATGTATGTTTTTAAATTGAGTAGGTTAAACTTTTTATTATATATATTATTTTATTTTTATTTTTATATATATGTTTTTATATATGTTTTAAATATTTCTTTATATCTATTACATACGTATTTTTTATTTTTAATATTTACTTTTTATTATTATTATTTTTATATATGTAACGGCCAACAATGAGACATTGATGGCTTTAAGAATAACTTTTTTATCATGCTTTTTATTGGAATGTTTCGGGTATTATTCAGGCCACTGTAATGGATCTCATTATGGTGCCCACACTGGGCTTCCTTCTCGAGCATCTAAACATGGACTATTAATGAACCCAAAAAATGATGATCAAGGTACAATTACAAAAACAAACTCAATTTAAAAAAATTAAAATATCCCGAATAAATTAAGTATTTAAAGCTATCCTTTTTTGCATATTTTTGAGAATCATGAATAATGCAAAGACATAAACAACAATTTTATTTGGATATTATTTCCTAAGGTAATTTTCTTTTTTTGGTTTGGTTGTTATTTTTTGGTTATTTTTTTTTGTTTTTATTTTTTTCTTAAGATGACTAGAATTAAACTGTAGGTTGAAGGATAAGGATGATTGGGATTAAAACCACATGTTGAATAAGTGACTGGAACTAAACCAAAAGTCGAATCAAGTGACTGTTAATCTGGGCCTACATGCTAACTAATTTGGGCTTTTGTACAGCTAATTCTGAGTTTACGTGCTATTTAAACTAGGTTTAAATTTTATTGGTGTCAACTACACTAGACTTAAATTTTATTGGATATCAGCTAAGTTGAGCTTAAATTTTCATTGAGTGGCCAACTAAGCTGGCTTAAATTAAATTGGGCTTAAAATTTCATAGGTGCTAGCTAAGCTAGGTTTATCATTTCATCAAGAGCTAACTAAATCAGGCTTAAATTTCATTGGGCGCTAGATAATTTAGGCCTAAAATTTCATTGAGTGCGAGGTAATATGGCTTTAAATTTTTCATTGAGTGCTAGCTAAACTAGGCTTAAATTTCATTAGAAGCCAGATAATCCAATTTTAAATTTCATTTGGTGCCAGATAATTTAGACTTAAAATTTCATTGAGTGCTAGGTAATCTGGGTTTAAATTTTTTCATCGAGTGCCAGTTAAATTGGGCTTAAATTTCATTGGGTGCCAGATAATCTAGGCTTAAACTTTCATTGAGTACCAAGTAATTTGAGCTTAAAATTTTATTTTTTTTAGGGGAATTGACAATCTCTATTAGAAATGAAAAAGATAAAAATTTTCTTTCTTAATGATTGGATAAGTCTGCAGCCAGAGATTTTTGTTGATTCAAAAAGATTTCACCATTTAAAGGGAATAAAGGGGTGTACACTTTTTCAACTAATCTAGCTTACATGTCAGCTAAATTGGGCTTATATGTAATTTAAACTGGGCTGATGTATTAACTAATTTGGGCTTATGATTTCTCAATGCCAACTAACATTGAGCTTATATGTCAGCTAGACTGAGCTTAAATTTCGATTGATGCTAGCTAAACTAACCTTACAACTTCATTGGTGCTAGCTAATATTGGCTTACATACCAACTAAACTAGGCTTAAATTTTGATTGATGCCAATGAAACTGGTTTAAAACTTCATTGATGCCAACTAATATGGGCTTACATGCTAGTTAAATTGGGTTTAAAACTTAAATGCTAGCTAAACTGAGCTTAAAATTTCACTAATGCTAGAAAAATTAGACCTAATTTTTTTTTAAAAAAATTGGCAATCCCTACTAGAAATAAAGGAGGTGAAAAATTTCTTTCCAAATGGATTGAATAGCTTAGTGCATTGAGGTTTTTGTTCATTCAAAAGGGTTTCTCCATATGAAAGGAATAAAATAGGCTTATACTTTTCCATGTAAGCTCATAAATGGAATATAAGTTCTTCTAAAAATATGAATCCCTTGAATACCAAACATGTTCAACACTTTCTTTGACCTTCAAATGTAATATTTTGATATATGTCAAGCTTTAATATTTTCAGATCTTTCAAAAAAGCTTGGCTTATCTCTGTTCAGCATCTACAACATTTACCATTAGGAGTGGCCTTAAAGATTTGCCATAGACTGCCTTTTTTAGGGTTTTCACCCTAGAGTCACATTTTATTTTTTTATGTTTTTTTTTTAATTTTTTATTGATTATCACATCATGCACTTAAAAAATCAAAGCTAATCAAAAGGGATTAATGATCCAAAAAGAAAATTAAGTAATAAATAGAGACCAAAAGGTTTATTGATTTCAGAGCCATTTTCTTAAGAGAAGCTTTTCAATTTTTAAGCGTCCATACTTGATCCAATGTGAATTTTTCACAGGACGTAATGTAAGCTAACATTCAGGTTTTCGAAAGGAAATGGTAAATAGGCTTAAAGCAAGTATTTAAGGGTAATTAAAACCAAGAAACATTATTTTTTTTGAAGGATTCATTCTAAAGTATATGTCTTTTCATTTTCTTGTGCTTTTCACCCATTTATTTCATTTCTATTTTACTTTATTTTTTTTCATTTTTCCTCTTTTTTCTCACATTTTTCTTTTGTATTTTTTCATTGAGTGGATTCAAAAACTTTTAACAATTTTTATATTAGGCTTTTGCCCTAACATACATGATTTCATTTGGATATCACCATTTTTTTAACACCTACATGCATTTTTTTTCCTTAGTGTGAATGGTGATATTTATAGTTAGGATTTATTTTGAAAGAATTCTATCAAGCTCAATGGTGTAGCAAAGGATAAATTTCTACATTAGTTAAAGGATGATGAAATACAACCATTTGTCATTTTAAGCATAGTCACTTAAATTGAAAAGAAAATCCTATTGGAAAAATGAATTTGAAGAAATGTTTTTCACTTCAAAAGTTTTTTTTTTTTTTGAAATTATTGGTTTTCTTGACTTTTTTTTTGGCTTTTTGCATTTTAACTTTTAGCTTTTTCCTTGTTTTTTCTCCAAAAATTTTAGATTTGTCAGGACTCTATTTGGATTTATTTGAATTCCTTAAGTGCATGATATCATAACCATTTTTCTTTTTCTTTTCTTCTTTTCTTTTTTTGTGACATGCCTTCTATAAACTCATACCTAAATTCACTTTGCCACTAATGCATTTAATGAAAGATGCTCGAGAGAAAGAGTCATGTGAAATGAATAAGAAAAAATTCAAATGGTCTATGTCACTCCACAAAAATAGAACAAATGGGTTAATCATGACTAAAGTAATCTTAAGAGGCAATGAGGACTTTTTTTTTTCTAATCAATGTGCTCCCAAGAGATTGGACTAGATCAATTTTAAGATAGCAAGTTGATAAGTTGGTAAGTCTGAGGTCATTTTAAAAGATTTGGAATGGCTTTGATTTTGAAATTCTTTTAAGCTACAGCGTAACATTGAAATATCACATTACCACATATGAATTCTTAAAAAAAAAAATTTGTATGCCTAATCTTATAGGAATCCCAATTTTTCTTTTTCAATTAGCTGTTTCATTGTTCATTGCCTTGAAAAAAAATATCACCTTTTGATATCATACATTATCAGGTGAGAACAAGATTCATGAATTCAAATTCATGGCTTTTATAGGGTCACAGTTGATGAAATGGACTCAACTAAATAATTTAAGGTGCTAAGGTATTTGAGAAATTTCTAATAGTGATCGCCAACTTATTCGAGACTCAAAACTTTCCTTTTTTTCCCTTTTTTCTTCTTTTTTCTTTTTTTTTTTTCACTTTTTCCATTTTCCCGTTTTTAAATGCATTTCTCTTTCTATAATCTTAGGATTTAACTATGTGAGATTTTATTCAAATATAATAATTTTCCCTTTTTACTAATTTTCTTTCAAAGTAAACCTATAAATCCAAAACTTAAAAGAAGTAAACAAACCTCAAATGATAATATAAATCTGTGAAACATTATGATGCACAATGTCCATTCATTCAATGCAAACATTCAGACTTGACCGAAAAATTCATATTCCCGATAGTGCTATTGAGATGACATTCAAAGTTATAGAAACAAAAGTTCCCCACTTGGCGTTTCAACTTTAGCATCATTATTTTGCAACTCCATCACTATCAATCATTAAAACTACTAACAAGTTCTTTAAACTTCACGGGATCTATGTCAATCAAAGCCTAAATTGTATTTTTTAAGGTAGTACAATTTCTATGAAATGCCTTTCGATCCCATCATGGAATTCACACTTAACATTGGGATTATACCACTCGGGTAAAGAGACCTTTTAGGTTTTGCAAGGATAACTGAAATCCTATGATTTTTATAAGGTAAAGAGCTCAGCATAAGACATTGGGAATGAATGATACATTTTGACTCTATTTCTTTTACGACTTTTTGAATGGTTTAGGTTGATCTTTTGTTCTGTGAATCTTTTTTTTTTTTTTTACCTTTTTTTGCTTTTTTTCCCCTAACTTTATTTGCATTATTATTACCCTTAAACATAAACTATATCAAAGTGCCTCACATATCCTAATTTGGGTAATTTTTATGAAAGAAATTAGCTTGGCTTTTAGCTTTAAAATAATTTTTACAAAAGGTTAACACCACTGATGGCTCCATGATAACTTCTTTTTATGTATTTTTGCTGATGACTGACTTAAAACAAATGCCTTTTTCTAAAATATGATGCTTATATAATATATACAATAGAATTAAAGAATATAAAAATAAAATGAATCAATAATTCAAAACAAACAAATACTAGAAATAACATAGCAACCATATAATACAAGAAAATAACAGAATATAACAGCATCCTAACTTTTGGTTATTTTCTAAAAAAGCAATCATGGCTCTAACCTAGGCAGGCTTTCTATGGCTGATGCTGGTTAAGATTTATTCATCAAAAGGTTCTTAAATCAACCTTACTTCATCTTTCATTGCAGACTAATAAGGTAAACCAATCCTCACTTATTACAAGCTATAAATGAAAACGGTTCGATCTACGTGAAAATGTTTTGCTAGTAAATACAAATGTTATCACCTCATGAGAGTGTAGTTACTTCACTTCCTCTTAATAAGAACAGAGGTCGGGACAATAACTCATGTATGTAAATGAATATGCAAAAAATGTGCAAAGTGATATATTAATCAAATTAACATAAATAAATCACAAATACAAAATCAAAACAAGATAATAACTAACATGCGATTTATTTTATTTGTTTTTTTATTGCTTTTGAAAAACTTAAAATAAATGGAATTAAATTAAATATTAAATAAAACCAATTAAATCCAAAACTTTCAATAGTGCATGATTAAAAATTTTTGGCATGGCTCTTAAATATCCCAGTTGAGTCGCCAAGCTGTCATAACCTATTAATCCGAAAACTCGATTGTTAGACATAAAAATTCAAAATCGTTCAAACATGGAGAGTCGTCACCAATAAAAGTAAAATAATATTATGAGAAATATAATTTTTGTTACTTTATCTTTTTAATAAAACAATAAAATGAGTTTAAAATTTATTAAAAAGATAATTTTTATGTGCATGATTAAAAATTTTTACTTGACTCTTAAAATATCTGTAGTAGAGTCGTCAAGTTATCATAACGTATTAATTCGAAGACTCAATTGCTAGACGTAAAAATTTAAAATCATTTAAACACGAAGAGTCACCACTAATATTTTTTAGGGTGTGATTGGCTACCTAAAAATTTTATCTTTTTAATAAAACAATAAAATGAGTTTAAAATTTATTAAAAAGATAATTTTTGTCTACAAAACAAAATTGGGTTCAAAAGTCAATTACATATAGGAAAAGATTAGCACCCCCATAGTACCTATAAAATTGGTATTAATTAATCATGCACTATCATTGGTTTTGGATAAAAAAGGCTTCATTTTAAGATTTAATAATAAATCCCTTTCTTTTTAAGAAATAAAATCAATAAAAAAAGTCTTTATTTAGAAATGCTATGAAAATCTATAAATTAAACAATATCTTAAAATTCTCCGACACAAAGCTAGAATTCAAGGATAATCCTTCTGTCTAAGATCTATCATAACATTTCCTTAAAAATAAAAATAATATTCTTTGACAATGATAATTATTGATGATGCTCAACATCTAAGCAAAGTACCAAAAATTATATTTCTCGTAATATTATTTTACTTTTATTTATTTATTCATTTTTTAAACTAATTTTTTAGAGAACTTTTCATGAAGTAAAAAAACAAAAAAAAAATTAATATTAATATCAATAATTAGAATGAGCATATATATGCATAATGAATGTAAACATTAATCTAAAAATGAGAAATACACAAGCAACAATAAAATGTGAACTTTAGGAATCGAATTTTGAAATATAAAAGACTACCCAGACTTTTTAACCTCTAGACAGAGTTTGGATGTGATTATTTATATTTAAAATCTCATTTTTATTATTTTTTAAAAAATGAATTATATGAAAATTCTTATGAATAAAATTTCTTAAATACCCCATCATTTAGGTAGTATTCAAAAATAGATTATTTTACAAAAGCATTTCATATAAAACCTTGAATTTTGGGATGGTCTTAGGGTTTTAAGTGAATGAAGACTTCAAGGTCTTATTTAGGGTTTTAACTAGGGCTTAGAGTTTCAAGGTTGTATTTTAGGGTCTCGAGTTTTACCTTGGGTTTAAAGTTCCACCTAGGGTTTTATTTTAGAGTTTTATTTAGGCTTTCTTTTTCAAGGTTTTGAGGTTTTAAAAATTTATGAACCTCTCTAAAAATTTTTAATATTTAGGCAAACTTTCGGAGTAAGCTTGTAATTTGTAATTTTCTAAATAATGAATTTTTATATATTTTATATATTTTTTATTTTTATTAAAATTTTATTATTCTTATTCTTTATTATTTTATTATTTAATAATTCTTTAACTTTTAGGTGAAATTATTATTATTATTATTATTATTATTATTATTATTATTATATTTTGAGTTGCATGAATTTATCTTAAAATTTTTTCACTCTAATTTTTGTAGTGAATTTGGCTTTCAAATTGTAAGGGATTAAAGTTAACAAGATGAAAGAAAAATAAAAACTGTAGGAAGATTGAATAAAATAATAGCTAATTGTAATCACATCTACAAACTATCAAGTTTTAAACAATATCTGATTTGCCTAAAGAAAATTTTGCTATACTAAATAACTACTACAACCAATTAAAGAAAGGTTTAAATGAAATGTAAAACAAAAAAAAAAAAATACAAAGAGATGTGAGCTAAATAGCCAAAGATCTAACAACTAGAGAAACTAAAACTAAAAAGTAGGGTTTTAAATTTTATGAGCAAAGGATCAAGATATCAAAGCTAAGCATGGAAGATTTATGCATGACATGCTCGAAAAGGTCTAAAGAGATTACCTTTCCTGCGAACTTCAATCCTCACTTCTTTTTTTGGTTTTTTTTTTTTGTTGAATATTTCTAGTTTTCCTTTCAATTACTGACTTTTTGCTCTTTCTTCTAATTTTTTTGCTACTATTTTCAAGTTTTTCGCTACAGGTTTTTTACTATTATTATTGGCTTTTTTACTTTTTGTTTTGCTTAAAGAACCTCTTCTGCATCCCCGGTTTTTTCTATCTTTTTTTGTTGCAATTTTGTTTTCTTTTCTTCGGCTAGTTCTCCTTCTCCCTGAGAGCTTTGCCTTTTTTTTTTATCTTTTATTTTTCGTTCTGGTCTTTTTCGCATTCTTCCCTATGCTACTGTTATATGATCAATAGTTTTTCTTGTTTCTGCATCTTGTCCTCTAACTTCTCTTTGGCCATTCTTTTGCATTTTTCTTTTATTTTATTTTTTTTTGTAATTTGTTTTACTATATCTCCCTTGTTTCCACTGCTACCTCTATTTTTTTCTAGTTTCTAGCTCTTCGTTTATGTTGTCTGCTGTTAGTAGCTTTTGGCAGCTTCATCATCCCCTCTTTTTTTAAAATTTTTTTACCTAGTATCTATTCTGTTTTCCTTTTCCTTTACCTTCTCTTTCAACTGCCTTTCATTTTTTGCTTTTTCCCCTTTCCTAGTTCACTCGTTTTTGGTCGCTATTCTGCTTCATTTCGCCAACCAACTTTTTTTTTGTTGCTCATTCTCTATTTTCTTCTGGTATTTGCATTTTGCATTTTTTGTCCTTTCTTTTTACATTTTTGCTTTTTTTTTTGTTGGATTTTTTCTTCATTTATTGGCACCTTTTTTTTGTCTCTTTTTTTTTTTTGTTTTTGGTTCTTTTTCTCCCTTTTTTTCATTGAATCGTGCCTCTTTTTTTCTCATTTCTAGTTTTTGTTTTCTTTGGTAGGTTAGCAAAATTGCTCATCCCACGTTGCACCATACCTTCTTGCCATTACCATGTACGCCCTTATGCATTTTTCTTCATGCATAATGGCTTTTCATGCAGTTTTGTTTTTCTTCTATTTTGTTGTTTTTGTTTTTCCATGTGAAGCTTACTTCCATCAGCTTTTTTTTTTTATATACTTTTATGTCCCATGCATGCATGTTTTTAAACCCAATAGGCCAAGCTTTTTTATTATATATATTTATTTATTATCATTTTTATTTATATTATTTTTTATTATATATATTTTAATATTTCTTTATATCTATTATATACATATTCTTTATTTTTAATATTTTAGTTTTTATTTTTTTATATTTAATGACCAACAATAAGCCATTGATGGGTTTTAAGAATAACTCTTTTATCAAACTTTTTATATGGTTATTTCGAGCATTATTTGAGCTAATGTAACGGACCTCATTATGGGATCAACATTGGGCTTCATCCTTGATCATCTAAAAATGAATCGTTAATGAATCTAAAAAATTGATGATAAAAACCTAATTATAAAAGCAAACCTGATTTAAAAAATATATATCTTGGACAAAATTAAGTATTTACAACTACCTTAATGTGAATGAGAGGTATATAAATTCCAATTTTTTTCTTTGTTTCACATCTTGTTGCTCCCAGGGGGCATGATCCTCAGAGCTAACTCAATATGAGAAAAATTTTGTTTACTTATTTCTTTTTTCAGGAATTTATTCAATTTTTCTTCCTTCATTAAGGCCCATTCGCATTAATAAACTATAAAATTGTCAACATCTAACAACTAAACAATTTGGCAAGAAATAATAACAAAAATAAAAAGAAAATGACTTTTATATGGTCTCTGATTCAATATACATGTTTATTATTATTGTTATTATTGTTATTGTTGTTATTATTATTAATGTAATACATTTATTTATTAATATGAATAAAATTATTTGATTGTGAGTTGTGACCTTATATGATCGGTTTTTAATTGCGAAGAATAAATTTAAAGAAATGGAATTCTTTCTTTATTCTTTTTTTTTAATGAAAATGTTACGAAATTCTGCTTTGTCAAAGTCCTGGTCATTGGACCTTCCTATATGATCTTCAAAGATCAAGCCATTTTTCTTTTCATTTTTAGCCAAAGAAAAAAAAAATCAATCCACATGAATGCTTTATGAGGAAAGGAAAAAAAAATTAATTATCGGGTTTAATCCTTCTACATTTATTGTTGCTTGTGTTATTAAATATATTATTAAATATTTTTATTGTATATAGGGAAAAAAATTACCATTATTTTAAAATTTGATTTTCCGTGCATTATTGAATATTGTAAGAAAATTGGATAAGTTATTATTGATTATCTTTTACATTTAATCAAATGTATTTTTTTTTTTTGGCTTTTTTCTCTCCAGAACCATTTCCTTTTAACTCAGAAATTTTTGTTTGTTGTAACTAAGGTAGTCAGATATTAAAATTTTGAATATTAAAATTCCAAAAGACAACATGACTGTTAATTAACTATAAGCTTACCGATAAGTGACATTATTGCTTGGAGCATATTTCGCATTGCAAGCTTTTATTCATTTTGATTTGAAATTCGTTTGACAATATCAATGAACCGTGCTTAAATGTAATTGTCATATATTTAATAAAATTCCGATTAAAAGATCTCATTTAATAGCAAAAACATCATCAAACATTATACAAAATTCCAATTTAAAAATAACAATTATGGCGGACTTGTTTTCAATCATAGAAGCAAGTAGCCACCTGCAGTTGCTTTCAATGTAATTTTTTAATAGAAATCGCAATGTCAGTTTGATTCTTAATAGATCTCATAGATTTGTTTATAAAATAAAAAAAGCGTCATCCAAGTGTAAATTCAAGTCTTTATAAACATAATACAACAAATTCTCATAAATTTAAGATATGAATTGAAATTGTCACATTAATGAAACACCCCAAAGATCGAACTGTTCCGTTATTGTTTACATTAGGAAGAAAACAGAGATGAGCTCGGAAACTGCAGTTAGGCTTTCCGGTGATAGATTTCTCAAAAAAAAAAAAAAAAGACCTGAAGCCAGGCATCCCTGAGTGGAATTTGGTGAAAGCCCAAGTCCGGAGAGCACTCCAGGAGCACAGGTGTTTCGAGGCTTTGTTCGACAAAGTCCTGGACGTTCGGAAGGCAGTATTTGGAGACCTGGAAGAGCTATTTGACCTGCCTTTACAAACTAAAAAGCGCATTGTTTTCAAGAATCTGTTTATTGGCTATTATGGGTCTACGATACCACTGTATGAAAGCATGATCATTGATGATGCAAACATTGCTGAAAACTTTGAACAACGCCTGACTAGCATCTTGTGGCCTGAAGGAAACACACGATTCAGGTCCAGAAGAATAACTCTTTCATTTTACTTCCTGATTAAAATTCTTTTAACAAAATGTTATTTTTGGAAGACAACTTCCCAATTTTCTTGTTTTAGATTACTAGAAATTGAATTTTAATCACTGAAATTTTTTATTTTTATATTTAAAATTGTCAAAAATTAAATTTTAATCACTAAAATTAAAAATAAAATACTATATCAACTGACTATTGGGAAAACTTGCTAATTTTCACCCTTTCTTTTGACAGCAAAAGTATGCACTCATTCCATTTAAAATACTTAGTTTTTATGAATATAGTATATATAATTAACAGCTCTGCCTTTGGCAGCAAAAGTCTGCTATCTTTCTCAGAGCTAGCGTCAGGATTAGAGAAGACAATTAGAATCATGATTTTGGAGAGTTTTGGTGTGGAGAAATACATGGATGAGCACATGGATTCCGCCAATTATATTCTTTGGGTCATGAAATATGAAGGCCCCCAAACCAGCGAGGCAACTCTTGGGTCACGTGCTCACTCTGACCAGAACATGGTTACCCTATTGTATCAAAATGAGGTTAATGGATTGGAGATTCACACCCAAGACGGCGACTGGATTAGTGTAAAACCTTCATCGGACACTTCCATAGTCATGATTGGAGAGTCTTTCAGCGTTAGTCACTTTAATATGAACATATCGTTTTTAGAAAGCACAAATGGAGGAGAAAATTACTGTTTTTAATATAATGCGCTTATAGTTTAACTTTTGAACACACTTCAATCTCTAGTTAAACTATTGTGTTATATTAAGCCTTCTATTGGGATTGAAAGTTGTTTTAAACTAAAACTCCATTTGTTCCGCAATAAATAATTTTTGGAAAATAATTTTTGAAAAATATTAACATTTTTTGAATTGAAAATTTTTTTTGTTGTTTGGATTAGTTAATAAAAAAATTTTTTTTTTGCTTAATTGTTTTCTAGAAAATCTATTTTTTTCAAATAATATTAATATAACTATTAAAATATTAAAATTTGTTTATTATTAAAATATATTGAAATTATTTATTATAAAAATTATTTGTATTAAAAAATAATTATATTTTAATAATAATATTTAATATTAAAATATTATGTTAATATAAAAATACTTAAAATAAAACTATTTATTATTTTGTATATTATTTATTAATATATTATAATATTATTTATTAATAATATTTATTAATATATTATATTAATAGTATATTATTTATTAATAATATATTATTTATTAATATAGTATAATATTATTTATTAATATAATATTATTTATTAATATTATATTATTTGTTAATATTGTAAAAAATTGATTCATAACTAGATTTGATTAAGTGTCATTCATTTAGTATTTTGGTTGTTTCCTAAATAAAAGGGATTTGATTCATTGATCAAATTCGTACTTGGTAGTTTTCATTTATTGTTAGGGCATTTTTAGGTGATTTGTTATTATTTTTTGGATATTATGGGATTTGTCAGATTTGATGCTTTAGATATATATATTCTTGTACTCTAGAAAGTTTCTTAAGAATTCATAAATAAAATTCTCCTGAATTTTTTCATGGTATCAAAGCATTCAGCATGAACTATCAAAACCTATATATATTTTTTTCTTTTTATCTTTCTAATTATGCCATGGCCAGTAGCACAAGTGTGTTCGAGCCCTCTATTTTGCCTATCATTGATCATAAACTCAATGACCAAAACTTCATCCAGTAGTCTCAATCAATGATGTTGTTTGTCTATTGAAAAGGTAAGAAAGATTATTTAATGGAAATGGCTATTTCACCCAGCAAGAATCACTCGAAGTATCGAACCTGAAAGTTGGAAAATAGCATGGTAGCTGGTTGATCAATTCTATGACCAACGAGATTGGTGAAAATTTCATGTACTACAAAACTACCAAGAAAATTTAGGATGCTATGAAAGAAACCTACTCCAACGTAGACAATACGTCTACAATATTCGAGATAAAAGCACTCTACATGACTTATAGCAAAGAGACTCCTCTATCATGAAATATTTTAATTCTATAACTCATTATTAGTAGTAATTAGATATCTTTGAAGAAATAGCATGGAAGTGCCCTGATGATAGCCAACAATATAAGAAAATAGTAGAGAAGGATTGAGTTTTTAAGTTTCTACTTGGTCTAAACAAGAGCTTTGATGATATTCGTGGGAGAATTCTTAGCATCAAGCCATTACCCAGCATCTAAGAAGTTTTCTCTGAGGTCCGTCGAGAAGAAAGTAGAAAGAAAGTGATGTTAAGGACATCATACAATCCACAAGAGACAAAAAATTCAGCCTCTACTATATGAGGACCAAAATCCTACCAAGATGGTAAAAATCGATAAAAGAAAAGTAATAGACCTTGGTGTGACCACTATTAAAAAGCAAAACACACAAGAAAAAATTGTTGGCAAATCTATAGGAAACTTACTGACTACAAACCACATTTTACTCGAAATCGAGAGAGTTATGAAAATTTTGCTACCACTAAGACAACTCCAACACCTTCGAAATCAAGCATGTTCAGTAAAAAGCAGTTGGAACTCTTTCAAAAAATTGTTCAATAATCTCTTAAAAACACTGGGTTAGTTGTAAGCATAATATTTATTGCCTAAAAAGATAACTCTCTCAATGTTATACTTGTGCAAAGTGAAAAATTAAGATCTTGACTTTGTTTTTCATATCCCTAATTTAAATTGCAACCTTCTCTCTATTGGTAAAATTACAAGATCTTAATTGTGTTATTAAATTTCTTTTTAACATGTGTGAATTTCAAGGCTTGGATTCAACGAAAAAGATTGGCAATGCTATGATATGTGTTAGACCTATGTCTTTAGAGATGAAGAGTCTAAGAGACAATCATTGAAGTGTGCTTGTTCGGTTTCATCTTCTAGTAAGAGTAAAATAAAATACAATTATGTTATGTCACTATCGTTTAGGACATCTAAATTTTTTGTACCTTAAAAAATTATTCTCTGGTTTATTCAATAAAGATTTCAAGTCTTATCAATGTGAAATTTGTCAAATTTTCAAACACACTCGCAATTCTTATCCAAGTCAACCATACTAATCAACTCATCTTTTTTCTATGATCTATAATGATGTTTGGGGATCATCGAGGTTAGCAATATTACAGGCTTTAAATGGTTTGTTACCTTCATTGATGATCACACAAGAGTTACATGGTTGTTCCTCATATGGCTGTTCCTTATGAAAGAAAAGTTAAAGGTTAGTTCAATATTTCAAAATTTTAATAAGATGGTTCAAACTTAATTTTAAATAAAAATTTAGGTACTTGAAATAGATAATGGGCGAGAATACTATCACTCAGTTCTTGGATCTTACTTGTTAGATCAAGAAATTATTCATAAGAGCTCATATACTGAAACTCTTCAACAAAATGAAGCTGTCAAGTAGAAAAATAGACATATGATAAATTATGCTAGCCTTTCATGTCCCGCAACATTTCTAAGGAGAGGCAATCCTAACAACGGCCTTTCTTATCAATAAGATGCTTTCTAGAGTGCTAAAATTTCAAATCCCTTGTCAAACACTTCTCAAAACCTACCCTTATGTCTAACTTATTTCCTTCATACCAGTCAAAATGTTTGGATGTACTACCTTTGTTTATATACACCAACAACAATGTAATAAACTAGACACCAGATCATTCGGGTGTATATTTCTTGACTATTCACCTAACTAAAAGGCTACAGATATTATTCACCAACTACCAAAGAGTTTTACACTTTTATGGATGTCACCTTTTTTTAGAATCAACTATTCTATCCTAAAGCCAATATTCAGGGGGAGAGTTTTAGGGAATATTAACTTTGGGAGAATGAATCATCATCTGATCCTTTCTTTACTTGTCTGTCAATTTAAATTCCAATTTAAAATAATTATTATTCTTCTTCTGACTCAACTAGTCATCTTGAGTCTCTAAAATCTCCTGAAACCATGTAAGAGACAAAAGCTAAGGAAATGATTGTATACTTAAAGAGACTGAAATCTTAAAAGGAGATAGGGACTTGTACATCTCCAACACAGAACCAAGATTCTGAACCAAATTTAGAGACTTTTAAAATTCATACAAGTAACACAATTACTAAACCTATCTCTAATGATTTTCCTAGTGATCTTGATAAGTCCATTGCTGTAAGAAAATGAGTAAGATCATGTACTTAGCACCCTATTAGTAACTTTGTTTCTTATAAAGGGTTGTTTTCTACTTATCGAGTACTGGTTACATCATTAACTAATGTTCATATACCGAATACCATTCATGAAATGCTTGAACAACCAAAGTGAAAGGCTATGGTATTGGAAGAAATGTAAGCACTAGAAATGGCATATAAAAAATTATTGATCTTTTAAAAAAAAAGAGTCCAGTAGGATGTAAGTAGATTTTTACTATCAAACACAATAGAGATGGAAGTGTGAACAAATTCAAAGCTTGTCTTATGGCTAAAAGGTTCTCTTAGTCCTATGGAATTGATTATAAGGATATGTTTGCTATTGTAACAAAACTAAATTCTGTCCGTGTGTTACTATCACTTGCTGTAAACCTAGATTGGCCTCTTCACCAACTCGATATCAAAATGCATTTATGAATGGTGATCTAGTGGAAAAGGTTTACCTGATGATTTTTCCAAAGTTTGACAATCAGGACAACATTGACAAGGTGTGTAAGCTTCAAAAATTCTTATATGGTCTCAAATAATCTCCTTACGCCTGGTTTGATCATTTGACTAAGGTTGTTAAAAAAATGGGTTCTTACAATGCCAATCTGAGCACACTATGTTTGTCAAACATTCACCAAATAGCAAGATTGCTATTTTGATTGTTTATGTTAACGGTATTGTCCTCACAGGAGATTATGAAGAGGAAATAGTTGGATTGAAGACTCTTCTAACTAAAAAGCTTGAAATAAAGGACTTGAGATAGCTTTGATATTTTCTTAGCATGAAAGTAGCTCGATCAAGAAATGGTATTTTTGTTTCACAACAAAAATATGTATTTGATCTTTTCAAAGAGATAGGGATGCTCGAGTGTAAACAATGGATACTCCAATGGACCAAAATGTCAAGATAGGAATCGAAAATGGAAATCCTCTTGTAGACCAAAATAGATACCAGAGACTTGTGGGAAAAATAATTTATTTGGTGCATAATAGACCTGACATTGGCTTCTTTATAAGTATGGTGAGTAGATTTATGAACAATCCTATAAAGACACACATGGAGGCAATATATTGGATCTTTCAATACTTGAAAAAGAAATCCAGGCAAAGGGTTGCACTTAATAAAAATACTAAATAGAGATGTGAAGATTTTCTCATATGTAGAATGGGCTAGTTTTGTGACAAACCAAACGTCAACTACAAGGTATTATACATATGTGTGGGGCAACTTGGTCACCTAAAAGAGCAAGAAACAAGTAGTGGTAACTTGAATTAGTGCTAAAGCTGAATTTAGGGCTATGTCTCATGGAATTTGTGAAGAAATTTGGCTTAAGAGAATGCCATAAGAATTAAAGAAGTTAGTTGAGAATTTAATGAAACTATTTTGTGATAATAAAGTAGCTATTAACATTGCGAATAACCCTATTCATCATGGTTGAATGAAACATGTAGAGATTGATAGCCACTTCATCACAGAGAAGATTGAAAAATGTGCAGTCAAATTGGTCTACACTTCAATAGAACATCAGATAGTTGACATCTTCACCAAAGCTCTTTATCATGGCAATTTCGAGAATTTGAAGTCCAAGTTGGATATAATTGATATCTACCACCCAACTTGAGGGAGAGTATAGAAAACCGATTCCTAACTGGATTTGATTAGGTGTCGTTCATTTGGTATTTTGGTTGTTTCATAAATAAAAGGGATTTGGTTCATTGATTAAATTTCTACCTGATAGTTTTCATTTATTGTTAAAGGATTTTTAGGTAATTTGTTGTTATCTTTAGGATATCATGGGATTTGCCAAATTTGATATTTTAGCCATATATATACTTTTGTACTCTAAAAAGTTTATTAAGAATTCATAAATAAAATTCTCATGAATTTCTTCAAATATAATATTATTTATTTATTAATATAATATTATTTATAAGTAAATTATGCATAAAAGTATTAATAAATAGTTATACTCAAACATTTATTTTTTGAAAAATATATTTTTTTTCAAATTCATAAGATAATTTCCAAAAAAATGATCTCATTTTCCATTGACTAGTAAGTTATTTTTTGTTGACCAGTTAGTTTTCTACCAAACAAACACTTGAAAATGCAAAAATTATTTTTCGAAAGTCATTTTTCATGAAACAAATGGAGTCACTACAAAAATTTTTTCATATACTGATGCTTGATTATACTGACTGTCAAATTGCATTAGTACAAGAGATTTTTACTAGTGGATTTTTAATATCGTCAGAATATACTACCATCACTTTATACAACCGTCGGTATAAATAAACTTTTTTTGATAGTATATAACTATTCGTCAGTATAAGTATGCTAGATGCTGACACTTATCTATACTAAAGGTCAAATTATGTAACTAAAAAGTATCTATACTAAAGAATTTTTGTTACTGTCAGTATAGACAGAGTGCCTATATCAACACTTTGTAAATTCGTAAATATAGGTAAACTTTTTTTGACAGCATATAAATATCTATTAGTATAAATATATTATATATTGACGGTTATAATAACCGTTAGTATAAGCTAAAAAAATATTTATTCCTAATTTTAAAAAAATATTAATTCATAATATTTTCCTCTAATAAAAATTTTCAAAAGCTATAATTATTAATAAATAAATTTTGTAACTTAATTAATTTTAAATGATAATAAGTTTTAAATAAAATTTGTAAGTGTTATATTAATTAATAAATTTATAATTAAAAATTAGACTAAAAATTTTTTAAATTTAAATATTATATTAATTTGGTTTCAATTAATATTTCAGTTTTAATATGGTTTCATAAAATTTTAAAATCATTCTAGATCGAAAGTCAAATTATAAATAATCTACATATATAGTGGTATTTATATTCACATAAATATTTTTCTATATTATTTGTAAAAGTTTTTTTATAAAATAGTATTTATTATTTACTGTATTAGCAGTTTGGGACTCCAAAAATTAAGAAAGGGGAATGAATTTTAAAAATAATCACAAGGCGTTTGACAAAAAAAAAAGCCTTTAATTTTTTGTAAGGAAATATTCAAGGTGTTTTTTAGGCAAAAATGCTTTGAATATTCCAAAAAAAAAAATGTAAGAATTATTGAATGCATTTTTAATAGAAAACACCTTGAATAATCCCCTCTAAATGAATAATTCATGGATTATTGAAGGCATTTTTGGCAAAAAAATGCCTTGAATAGTCTATGAATTATTGAATGTGTTTTTAGCCAAAAACACCTTCAATTATCCTATTTAATATTTTGTAAGGGATTATTCAAGGTATTTTTGGTCATAAACGCCTTGGCTAACCTCATTCAATTGTTTCTATGGGATTATTCGAGGCATTTTCTCACAAAAAAAACACCATCAATAATGCAAAAAAAATGGAAGGGGATTATTGAAGGCATTTTTGGCTAGAAATGCCTTCAATTTAAGCCATTTGACTTGACTAAAAAATAGGGAAATAGCCATTACCATTTTGAAAAGCAAGTTTGGAAATGAATGCAAGTTAGATGTAGGTTTATGCCCAGAAAACATTCGCTTTATATATATGATACTACGAATTACATTTTGTAATTTACATTATGAACATTGTAGTATTTCAATAAATTGATCACACATCTGAATTTATAATTGATAATGTTGCCATATAAATATACCTTTTTCAAATAATCATACTCAATATATATGTATTCATATAAGCTGCCAATTGATATAAAATAAATATATACCAATAATATTAAACCAACACACCAATCTAGGAAACTTAAATTATCCATTCAACATGGCATGTTAAAAACATCCCATATAAAATGAAATGCAAATATTTACACCCAACCAACAATCTCCAACCTTAAAGTGCAATGAATGATAATACATATTTAGCCCACTCTTTACGAACTTCTTCAAGTTCTTTTATTGTGAAGCTTCCTTTACTCTTCCACTATATAAAAAAAATCAGAAGTAAATGTAAATAAACGAGAACATAATTTAGCTTTTTTTTTTTAAAGATATTACGATTGTATGAAATTAATACTAACCTTAAATGGTGTAGTCATAAAATCATATAAAACCATCTCCCTCATAAAACGAAGGACATAATATTCACATTCAGTATATCCTGGTTAATGAGGTACCTAAAAAATAAATTTAATGGGTTTAAGAAACATTTATCTAAACAAACTCAGCATAAAAGAATAAATCTCACATTGACCGGTAGTGACACCCGATTTATCTTCGCTTTTTTATCAACTGCAGATATTCTCTTAAATTGAACAAAAAAAAGTACTTAATACAAAAATAAAAGTAATTAGGAAGAAACACAAGATAATATAATAACATGCAATACCTTTTTATAAAATTCTGAATATCAAGGTTAGACTTCGTCATTGGTTAAGCAAAATTAAATAAGTATGACGTTAAGAAATTGATATCAATCACAATAAGCTATCAATGATGACTGCAAAATAATAAGAATGATATACTTATATTAGGCATCATCTTAGATTCGGGTAAGGTTGAAATAATTATTTGCATGAATATAACTTACCCAGCATTATATGGGATCAAAAAATAATCAACCTATTTTTGCAAGCATTGACCCATATAACGACCACGAAAAATGACAGTGCCATTCTGATCACTAATGAAATTCGGGTCAATGAATCTGAATCTATAGATCATTTGCTTCGCCTTGATCTCTTTATATAGGAAGCTACACGATAACAATCAATAATACTAGTTAGTAACACACCATAATATAGATTAATACATATTGACTTTGTATATTTAAATTTATAAGCTAACCTCATACAGATAACAATATCAGTAGTTGATATTTCATCTAGGATACAAAATGCCTTAATCTCAAGCTCCGCAATGTAAGAAACTGATGTATGATCAAATAACCCATCCTCGGACTCAACAGTAATGTAGTTTCCTCCAAATAAATGATCAAGTGCATAATTAGATAACACATCAATGGAAGCTTGAACAAAGGTCATCTTCTGAGTCCCAACATCTTGCTACAATATATAATGAAATATAAATGTTAAAACCAAATCAATAAATATAATAAACAAATAAAAATTAAATGAATAAATAAAATCATACTTCATGGCTAGTACCAGAGGTCGGGTTTTTTGCCTGACTTGCAGTGGAAGCTTATCCTAGATGGGTGATGCTATCCGACTAGCCTAGAGGCATGCTAGGCTACATTGCTACCAACATTGCCTCTAAAGTTGCGAGTTGTTACTATTGATCATTCAGGCATTCCTTTTGGTTATCAAGTCTTTACTATTGTTGTTTAATGATTGCTTCATATTGTTCATTCATCATTTGAGGGGTTTTGAGTTGATTACTAAAACACTTTGATGGTAACACAAATCTACCAACCCCACGAACTCAACCATGTCTTTATTTCACTCCTAATGCTAAAGACAAGGGATCTTCGTTATAGTGGGTTGCCAGTTCATGAGATTTAATTTTAGTAGCAAAATCATCCTAAAAGACAATAATACGATGGGCCATAATAACAAATCTATACAAGTATAAAGTCATGCATACAAGCACAAAGTCAATCATACGTGATATAATGAATAGTTATACATACAATCTTTTTAGCTATTTTTTTGGTTGCTTCATCTACAAATGATCCATCTTTTCGCATATGTCTTTCTTTCCACACATCCCATTTAGAAACTTTACTACCAAAGCTAAATGATTCCTAATAAATTAATGCTATATAAGAATTAGAATTTATTAAACAAATGTTTAGAAATATTCATTTATGAGTATAAAACAAATGTGCTCATACTTGACATTTGCATAACCGTTTTTGATGTCCAATGGTGATATACTTGTTTGGCACAAATGTTCTTTTATTGTTCTTTGATTTTCTAGAAAAAAAAATTACATAAATCACATATTAAGATATCAAATATATTCCATAAAATCTTATAAATAATTTTTTGTAATGGGTATGTGTACCGAGAATTCTTCTGATAGTCGATCTTGAACAAAATTCATCCAATCTTAATAACTTATAACATCTACATATGACGAAGGTGGAACAGCCAAGACATCACAATGATCAGCGAATGGTAAAATATATTAAGTGTTCAATTTATTTTTAAAGTCTCTGAATGCTTTCCCAATCGATTGCAACATAAGCTTTTTACACTCAATTGGGATGTCGAATCGTTCATAATAAATTTAACACAATTTGTATGACAACATTGAATTTTAATTAAATGATCATTTAACAAATTTTATGAATAGTTGAATAAACATACCATAACCGATTCCATATATGATCCTTTAGATCATTAGGGATACATCTCCAATTATGGTATGCAATATAAATGCTACTACGGATGATCGCTCCAATATGACTAGCCAACTTGGCAGCTTCATCAAACATAAACTGCCTATTTTGATTGACGTCAATATGAATTTTTGTGTCAGTCACTTGAATTTGTTTAGTTTGTTCCCTTGCATTTCTTTTTTCAACTATAGGTGTGTCATCTTCATGTTTAGTAGCATGAGAAGTATGTTGTTCGAATTTCATAATTATATGAAATAAACCAAACTGTCTCTCTAAATTTCACATAATACGTAATAATCATACTATAGTTATTACACCAATATATGTAAAACATCCTCAAACCAATAATATTTTACGAATACAAGTCATACTCTGATTCTTACCTTAAATAAGAGTTCCACGCAAAATAAATGATGAGTAAAAAACATATACGCAATTTCCATAATACCATTCAGCAAACCACAATATTTAAACCAAACTACAAAGAAATACTATACATGCAATGAAGGAAAATTAAAGGACTAAGGTGACGATGCAATCAATAAAAAATATATATAGTAAGGAATGAAAAAATACCTATATTGAAGAATATAAATAATACAAAAAATAAATAAACTAAAGATATATCGATAAAAAAAAGGTACGACAGTGTTCAGTTGTTGAAGATTGACGGTGACAAGAGAGATAAAGAAACCAAAAAGTAAACTAAATGGGTTTTGGGGGTTTTAGTTTGGCTGCAATACAGCTTTTAATCATTTTCTATAATAGCAGTTTGGGATTCCAAAGTTTAAGATAGGGGAATGAATTTTAAAAATGATTAGTAAAGGTGCTTTACCAAAAAAATGCCTTCAATTTTTTGTAAAGGAATATTTAAGGCTTTTTCTGGGCAAAAATGCCTTGAATAATCCCAATAAAAAATCACAGATTATTTAAGGTATTTTTGGTAAAAAATGCCTCGAATAAGCCCCTCTAAAATTTGAAAAGGATTATTGAAGGCGCTTTTGGTCAAAAATGGTTTCAATAATTCAAGAATTATGAAAGGTGTTTATGGTCAGAAATACCTTCAATAACCCATTCAATATTTTGTTAACGATTATTCAAGGTGTTTTTTTTTGGCCAAAACGCCTTCAATAATCTCCTTATAAATGCCTAAAGGAAATTATTCAAGGTGTTTTATTTTAAAAATGCCTTGATGATCACAAAAAAAAATGAGAAAGGATTATTAAAGGTATTTTTGGTAGAAAACGCCTCAAATAATCAATTCCAAGAAATTAAGGGATTATTAAAGGTGTTTTTGGGAAAAAACGCTTTCAATAATCCAGGATTTATTCAAGGCATTTTTTGCCAGAAATGCCTTCAATAACCTAATTCAATATTTTGTTAGGGATTATTCAAGGCATTTTCTGGGCAAAAACACCTTCAATAATCTCCTCATAAATGCTTGAAGGGGATTATTCAAGGTGTTTTATCAAAAAACTACATTGAATGATCTAAAAAAAATGAGAGGGGATTATTGAAGGTATTTTTATAAAAAATGCTTCGAATAATCCCCTTCCAAAAAATTGGATGGGATTATTAAAGGCATTTTTGGCCAAATACACCTTCAATAATCCAAGATTTATTCAAGACGTTTTTGACCAGAAATGCCTTCAATAACCTCGTTCAATATTTTGATAGAGATTATTCAAGGCATTTTCTAGGAAAAAACACCTTTAATAATCTCCTCATAAACGCCTGAAGGGGATTATTCAAAGCCTTTTTTACCATAAATGCCTTGATTAACCACAAGGGATTATTCAAGGCGTTTTATCACAAAAACACCTTAATTATCCCATAAAAAGGAAGGGATTTTCGAAGGCATTTTTGGTAGAAATTACTTTAAATAATCTCCTTTAAAAAATTGGAGGAGATTATTAAAGGCATTTTTGGCAAAAAATGCCTTCAATAACCCCATTTAATATTTTCTTAAAGATTATTCAAGGCGTTTTCTAGCAAAAATGCCTTCAATAATCTCTTTATAAATGCTTGAAATAGATTATTCAAGGCATTTTTATGCCTTGAATGATCCCAAAAAAAAAATGGAAAGGGATTATTAAAGGTATTTTTTAAAAAAAAAACACCTCGAATAATCCCCTTCAAAAAATTAAAAGAGATTACTAAAGCCGTTTTTGGTTAAAAATGCCTTCAACAATCCAATATTTATTTAAGGTATTTTTTGCTAAAAATACCTTTAATAACCCCATTTAATATTTTGTTAGGGATTATTCAAGGCATTTTCAATGCCTTCAACAATCTCCTCATAAATGCCTGAAGGGGATTATTTAAGGTGTTTTATCGCAAAAAATATCTTAAATGATCCCAAAAAAATGGGAGAGGATTATTAAAGGCTTTTTTGATAGAAAACATCTCGAATAATCTCCTCTAAAAATTAGAAGGGATTATTAAAGGTGTTTTTGACCAAAAATGCTTTCAATAATCCAAGATTTATTCAAGGCATTTTTGGCAAAAAACGCCTTCAATAATCCTTTCAATATTTTGTTAGAGATTATTCAAGGCATTTTCTGGAGAAAAATGCCTTAAATAATCTCCTCATAAATGCCTGAAGGAGATTATTCAAGGTGTTTTATCACAAAAACTCCTAGAATGATCCCAAAAAAATAGGAAGAGATTATTGGAGGTATTTTTGATAGAAATCACCTTGAATAATCCCTTCCAAAAAATTGGAAGGGATTATTCAAGGCATTTTTGGCTAAAAACACCTTGATTAATCCACTCAAAAAAAATATTAGTGGATTATTCTAACAAAAAACACTTTCAATAACCCTATTCAATTTTTTTGTAAGGGATTATTCAAGGTGCTTTTCGAGCTAAAATGCCTTGTTTAATCTTCTCATAAAAAAAAATAGAGGGGATTATTGCCAAAAATGTCTTCAATAATCCCTTATAAAAAAGTTTTAAAGATTATTCAAGGCATTGCAAAAAACGCCTTGAATAATCCTCTCATAAAAATTGAAGGGGATTGATTATTCAAGGCATTTTTTTGCCACAAATGCCATGAATAATCAGATGCCAAGATTTTGTAGAGATTATTTAAGTTTTTTTGACAAAAAATATCTTCAATAATCTATCGTCCTTACCTTATGTTCCCACGTCTTGGGAATGAAAACCTTTTAAAAAAATCTAAAATTATTAAAACAAAACTAGTGAAAATTTTGTTTTCATTGTCCTTACCTTGCCTTTCAGTCTTTACCTCACCTAAAGCTTATCTCGTCTCACTCTTCCTCGCCTTTGATCTTTTTAACTTTTAAGCTAAAATCTTTGTTTAAATTTCAAGCTTTAAAATTTTGTTCTTTTGCAATTATGAGTTATTTCAAATATTTTTGTTTTTTTTTTTTAGCTACTTTCCTTCTATCTTCTACCTCTCTCTTGCTTATTCAACCGAAACTACTCTTGGTTATGCTTCTCCTAAAAATACATAAGTTTAATTATAGAAGTATGTCTGAAATATTATTCTTAATGAAAATGTGACATTATGCTTACCTAGTCAAATTTTATTTAGTGTTTAAATTAAATGCTATTGTTTTAATTTAAGTTTTTAAATTAAATATAATTTTATTACTAGGGCAAATCATTTTATATTCTATGGATAAGGCATAGATAAATCTCACGTCAAGAGCCAGTGAAGAATATATAAAAGGAGTCACTAGTTTTTTAGACTTTGCCTTTGCAATATCATCTGAAGATGGAAAATTTTGGCATCTTTGTATTAAATGTGTCAACACATTTTAAATTTGTAGGAGATATGCATTTGAACACATAATATGTAATGGTTTTCTTAAAAGATATGTTCGATGGGTATTTCATGGAGAGGTCTTGGATGCATGTTTACCTATTGGAACAACTAATGATAAAAAAAGAGAGCTAGGTCCTAACATTCATATTTTATTACATGATAAGATGGTTGAAAGAGTTATGAATGTTAGTGTAGGTAACATATAAGCTTGAGATAATAGTGGAGAGCAACACCATGGTCATAGAATTAATAGTAACAAGTTTTATGGTTTACTTAAAGATGTAGAAGAGAAACTATATCCAAATTGTAAAAACTTCACAAAGTTTTTCTTTGTAATCTATCACAAAGTTTTTCTTTGTAATTTATTTATTTCACATTAAGTGTTTTAATGGTTGGACAAATAAATCTTTCAATACATTGTTAGAGGTTTTGAAGCTTGCTCTGCCAGAAGGTAATACATTACCAAGGTCTTATCAAGAATTGAAAAAGATGATTTTTGCCTTAGGTTTGAGATATGAAAAAATCCATGCTTGTCCTAATGATTGTATGGTGTTTTAGAAGGATAAGGTAAATAAAGAAATATGTTCAAAATGTGGCATTTCTAGGTAGAAAGAGAGCTTGAATGATGTAGAAAATGATCCCCAAGATATAATGTTAGAAAAAAATTTTGTTAAGATTTTACATTGGTTTCTTTTAATTCCAAGACTACAAAGGTTATTCATGTCTTAAAAAATTGCTCTCTTAATGACTTGACATAAATATGAGCGTACTAAGGAAGGACATGTAAGACATCTTGTAGATTCTCTAGCTTGGAAAAAATTAGATTCTTAATATCCTTTGTTTTCCTTTGACCCTCATAATATTAGCTTGGGATTGGCTTCTGATGGCTTTAACCTTTTTAAAACTATAAGTGTGACACATAGCACTTGACTTGTTAAATTGATACCTTATAACTTACCTTTATGGATGTGTATGAAATAGCCAAACGTTATTCTTTCCCTACTTATTCCTAGTCCAAAAGGTCTTGGAAACAATATAGATATATACCTATAACCTTTGGTAGAAGAGTTGTAGAAACTTTGGAAAATTGGCATTTAGACTTTTGATACCTAAAAAAATTAAACTTTCAACTACGTGCAGTGTTAATTTGGACCATTAACAACTTCCCTGCATATGCCAATTTGTTTGGATGAAGTACTAAGAGAGAGTATGCTTGTCCTTGCTATGGATTTGATACTGCATCTAAGTGGTTACAACATGGTAGAAAGTATTATTACATGTGCCATCGTAGGTGGTTGCAACTAATCATAGGTTTTGGAACGATAAAAACTTATTTGATGGGACTCGAGAATTTAGAAGTGTTCTTTCACCACTATCTGACAGTGAAGTGTTGAGATAGTTGGAATAATGAAATGGTAATGAAGATGGGCCATGGAAGAAAAAGAGTATTTTATTTATATTACCTTATTAGAGATATCTTTTATTGCATCACAATCTTGATGTGATGCATATAAAAAAGAATGTTTGTGATAACATTCTTGATACATTGATTACGCAAGAAGAAAAGTCAAAGGATAACTACAAAGCACTACTTGACCTTATATAAATGGGTATAAGGAGTGTTCTTTATCCAAAGACTCATCCTAGCACTAACACTCAATATTTGCCTCAAGCTTTATATCAAATGAGCTTAATTGAAAAAAATTCTTTTTCAAAGATTCTTAAGGAAATGAAAACTCCAGATGAATACTCTTCAAATATCTCATGTTGTGTGCAACTTAAACAATGAAAACTAATAGGGCTCAAAAGTTATGATGGTCATGTCTTAATGCAAAAGTTTTTTTCTATAGCAATATGATGGTCTTTACTTGATAAGGGGTGCTTGGTTCTTATTGATTTGTGTAACTTTTTTAAATAACTTTGTTCTAAGGTTCTTGAAGAACATAAGCTTGAATTACTTAAGTCTCAGGCTGCATCAATTTTATGTCAAATGGAAAAGATTTTTCCTTCATTTTTCTTTTCACAATAATGATACATTTAGTTATCCATTTGGCAAATGAAGCAAAAATTATAGGTCCAATCATTTATTGATTGATGTATCCTATTGAGAGGTATATCTTAAAGTATTATAGATTTTTTTACTTAAATTTCAACCAAGATGTTTGCTAATGATCTTTTTTATTGAACTTCCATTTATATAGGTTTCTTCTTACTCTTAAATCACATGTGAGCAATAAAGCTTGTCCTAAAGGTTTAATTGTAGAAGCGTACTTAGCAAATGAATGCATAACTTTTTGTTTAAGATACTTAGATGGGATGAAAACTATTTTTAATCGACCTATCCAAAATAAAGACAAGAATCCTTTTAAAAAGGAAGAAATAGCCATTCTTTCTACTATAGGAAGACCGTTGGAAACATTAAAACATAAGGTTTTAATGTTAACAAGCGTAAAAAGGTCTAATGAATTATACTTGATGCTATAACTTTAATTTAAACATACCGATATGTGCTATTTAATTCTACTAAGGTTGCTCATTTTATAAAGAAAGATCACTAATCTACATGCATATTATACTTGATAATTTTCTTTTGTAGTATATTTGTATAGTCTTTTATGAATTTTTTTCATGTAAAAAGTATGAGCAATTTATTAAGAGGCATAATCGGTCTTCTTGGCTTACGCCATATGAGATACAAAAGTTGCAAAGTGAAACATTTCATTATTGGTTTCATGATCATGTAAGTCACACATCATGGTTTGGAATATGTAAATAAAATTTTTATAGTTAGATTATTATTTTAACCAAATATGAAATTGGATAGGTTGCCAATTTGGATTGACAAAGAGATTCAAACATCATAGATCAACTTAGATGGCTTGCTTGTAGTCTAACTGATATGTTAAGAAATACACTGGTTATATCAATAATGGTTTTAGATTTTATACCAAGGCACATGAGAGATACTTGAAAACTTAAAATAGTAGGGTTGTTGTAATAACCAAGATGATGAGTTATACAAGTACAAGTGATCCACAACCTATTGAGGGAGAAGTTAACTATTATGAGATTTTAAAAGACGTCATTCCGTTGAATTATACTAGTAGAATGAAAGTTGTGTTATTTAAATATGATTAGATTGATATAAATAGAGGTTGCAAGAAAGATAAATTTGGTTTCACTCCCATGAATTTTTCACATCTAGCTCATAGTGAAACTAATTTAGTTCATGATCCTTTTATCTTAGCATCACAAGTTAAAAAAGTTTTTTATGTGAAGGATGAAAAACATAATGGTTGGGTTTTTATCAAGCATGCAAAACTTAAAGATGTATTGGATATGGGTGATGAATCATCCTTATATAGAGAGCAAGAAAATGGAGAAATCCATATTGAATTTGATGACATACATGGTACTTTAAATTGGGTTAGAAGTGAAGTTGATGATAATGGAATGGAGGTCACATCGGAGATGAAAAATGAGCATGTGGAAAAAGATCCCATAGATAAACATAATGGGGATGACTTTTTTAATTTTATGTAATAGTTTAAATTGTTGTTAAGGTTTTACAATGTAAGACATAGTTCACTAATTTTTGTTTTTGTGTTACTAGCTTGAATTACTTAAATTTGTGTGATCATGTAATATATTAAATTCACTATATGCTTTATAGTTTGCCACTATCAAGTTCTCTGTCATATTGTACTTAGTATATTTTGTGTATTATTAGACTTGAGATGGTAAAGCATAGATGATTGAATATGCTAGGGCAAATCGTACCTCTAGTTCTCAACTACAAACACAATCTGAAGAGCAACATGTGCTTGTAGATCCAAAACTTCACAACATGAGCCTTTGCAAGAATCTCAAAAACCAATTTCTCAATCTACAAATAATGAAAATCAAGATGAACAAGTTGAACATAATTTAGGTATAAAAACACTATATTCTATTAGTACAATTATTTATGTGTTATAATATTATATAATTATAATTTTTAATAAATTTAATTGCTTTGTTTACATGTAATTTTTCTATGTAGAAAATGTTCAACATAAAAAAGCTCGAGGTCTTATACGTATGGCTGATATTTAGGATTTGGAAGAAGGGGAGCGTGTTGTTATTAAGGTCAATGATGATGCTACACCAATCGGTGATGAATCTTGCTCTTTAACTTGATTCATTGGTAGCATGGTGAGAATGCCTAGCTTTGCACCAATTAATTATACAAATTGGCATGAAATGTCGAATGATAAGAATGAAGAAATATAGAAAACATTAGAGGTATCAATATGATAATGTTTTAGTTGCTAGCTAATGTCATGACAATAATCTTTTAGTTTCTAGTTAATAGTAGCAATTCATATAATATATATCAACATTTTCTTTCCAATTACTTTTTTCAAATTGTAGTCAAAGTTTGCATTTTACAAATCTGATTCTAATGAGCTCATTGATAAAGAAATATTTCAAAAAATTAAGTCTTGGGCACTAAAAAACATAGGTATTAAGTGGAGGTAATGAAAGAATGAATTGAAGTTTAAATTTTATGATCAATACAAGACACTGGAGGAAATGGCTGCAAAGGTTGATAATTCTCGAGTAGACAAAAGTCAATTCCTGTTTCTTGCTGCACATTAGTTGACTAATAAAGTGAATGTAAATGTTAACAAAATATAATATTTACTTTGTTTGAACACTATGATAATAATTACAAAGTTATTATAATATATATTTTCTTATTCATTTGTTTAAAGGAACAAAGTGAGACAAACAAAATAAATCGTTCAAAATTTGATGAGCCTTATTGCATAAGAACAAAATCATTTTTGAGAATCATTCAAACTTTGGTACATATATCAATTTTCGTTGTTGCACTCAATTAAGTGACTATGAAGTTTACTTTTTATATGTGCAATTTTTTCATTACAATAATTAATATTGTACCTTTATAGAAACAAGAAACTAATGGAATTTCACCATCACGTGTTGAGATGTATATTCTTTCTTATACATGTAAAGATGAAAGTGTTGTGAATAACAAAACAGCTAAAATTATGGTATTTAATTTAGCTATTACTTGCTTTTACTTATGTTTAGTTTCTCTATACTAAAATGTTTGTTTACAATTTTAGGAACTCATGAAACAAGGTTTGAGCGAAACTAGTGCTTAGAATTCTGAAAAGAGTTCATGAAAAGATAATGTTTATTCAAATGTTAAAGGACTAGAGAGAAAATGGCATGTTCATTGCATAGGTATTGTATCTACTTCATCTAAACAATATGGTCCTTCATCTTTTGAATTGGTTCAACATAAGGATTAGGTATAAGAGTTGAAGGCAAAAATTAAAGACTTGAAAGAAACTTTAAGTACTGTCTTATCGGTACTTAAAAGATAATTTTCTAATGAGAATATAGATATCTTGAATATTGTTACTCACATGGTGAATAGAGAGGTATATATAACATCTATTTTAGTTTATATATATGCAAATTGTCATCTTGCTCATGAATCTTAAACCTTATTAAAATTTCTTTTGAATTAATTTTAGGTTCCTAATGCTAGTAGTGCTCCAGAAATCACATGTGAAAATAATCGTTCTTTAAATTCAAGTCATCAACCTAATGAAAATGAAAATGAAACTCGTCATCGCACGATATATATGCGGAAATGTTTTTCTTGATATTGTTTCTTAGATAAAATACCAAAGTCAATTTTAAATATAAGTTTTGAATCATGTAATTATGATCTTGAAACATTACCTATCGTCTTTGCTATAATCATTAAATTACACTATAATTTAAAGCTTGTTCTTTTTCCTTGATAAGGCTTTCTTACCTTTTTTTTTTTTTTCATTTGGAAAAGCTTCCTTATGATGTAAGCATGCTTTGTAGTTGTATACTTGAATGTTATAGTGAAAATATTTGTTTAATGATAGTTTTGTTGACTAAAATAATCTTAGGTTGGTTTCATTAAGTTATTATTTGGAATTAAACTAAAAGAATGAGATTACACATGCAAATTACGTTATTTCTTGTTCATTCATGCACTACACTAATGAATATGATGTTTATAAAATTATTTTTGTTGGTATATAAATGGATGATTACCTTCTATATATATGAAGGAATAAGATGTTTATAAAATTATTTCTACTAGTCTATGAATGGATGATTACTTTTTTACCTTCTATGTATATAAGATAATTTACAAGAATTCTAATTGAATTTTTTTATGCTATACAGAAACTTCTTTGTAGAAATTTATGATGGGATCATTTATTTTAGGAAGTTGTTTATTTACTTGGAGCATTATGTTTGTAAGGAGATTTGGCTTTGTTTTGAATGTTATGCATTTTGTTGAAATAAGGCTATTGTGTTTTGTGATGCTTGATTGGTATATTGAATAATGTTGGTGAGCTGGGTTCATTGAGCTTGTTAGTTATATGATGTAGCTACACTTGTTAACTTTTTCAAGACTTATGATATTTTGTATGAATTAAAATATTTTGGTTTTGGAAAGGGCTTGTAATAGGTGCATGTATATTTTTTCTTATTAAGGTGGTTTTGCAATTGTTTGTTCATTTATAGATTTATTAAGGTTATTTTGTTTAGAGTTTTATTGAAGTTTTAAAGTAATCAAAAGGTCTTTAGGTGTTTGATGGTGCAAACTTATGATTATGTTTTTTAGGGTGAGGTGGTGTAACTCTTTATTTATATTTGTTTTATCGATGTTTGTTTTATCAGACTTAGTACAAAGACTTTAGTTTTTCACTTATACTAAGTTTGTGGATTATAAATAATTTACTTGTAGTTTTAATGGTATTAAATATTTTTTACTTTATTGTGTTTTATTTATTTATTTATATGAAAACATATCATATTATAATTATAAATAAATTAATATTAATAATTGAAAATATAATTTTTAAAAAAATTTACCAACGTTTTAATATTTATACTAACGCATTTGATCATTGGAATATTTAAGGGGATACTAATAGTGACTAAAATATAATAAAAAAAATTAAAACATATAAGTCTATACTGACACTCTCTAACCATCGATAAAAGTAAGAAAATTAAAGCATACAATTCTATACGACAGTTTCTAACTGTCGGTATAGATAAAAAAAAAATTAAAAAATATAAGTTTATATTGATGGATGCTAAGTGTCGGTATGGGTAAAAAAAATTACAAGTCTATATTGATAGGTGTTAATTGTCGGTATAGATCAAAAAAATTAAAACGTATAAGTTTATACTGATGGGTGCTAGCCGTCGGTATAAGTGAGAAAATTAAAAACTACAAATCTATACTGATAGGCTTTAAGCATCAGTATAGGTATAAAAAATACAAGTCTATATTGACGACCATTAACCATCAATATAGGCAAGAAAAATTAAAACATATAAGTCTATACTGATAGGTGTTACTCATTGGTAAAAAGTATAATGGTGAAACATACAACATATGATATACTAATAGATACACATTTATTAACGATCTTGAATTGTAGGTATATATCTAGAAGCTATTTTGACACCTTAAAAACCATCAGTAACACCTTAAAAACCATCAGTATAAGTCTATACCAACAAATGATATATTGACGGTTAAAAATTTATCGGAATACACATTTTGACCGTTAATATATGGTTTATGGTACTATATTGACTGATTTTGCGGTTTCACTAATGCTTTTTTTTAGCATCACTATATGTCAGATTTCTTGTAATGAGTCTAATTTTACAAATATGTTGAACTTGTAAAATCCTGATGTAGCCAATGGAAATAATTGAATTGATAAAAATTGAATACTTCAATTATAAAGCTTAGGTTTGATTTTTACTGTCAGCAATTCCCTTCCTTGAACGATTTGTAGATTGTAAGTTTTCCATAAAACTTACGGTCTGTCCTGAATCTAGAACGAAGATGATTCCCTCACCCTAAACTTTCTATTAAAAAAATACCCTGATGGCCTGACCTAAACACAAGTTTAAGGCAGAGATCTTAGCTTCATGCCATATTTTTTATTTCCTCTTATCAGAACTAATTAATTAGGTTGTCGGGGTCAAAACTGAAGTAGTTGAAATTGTAATAGTTGTTAGTGAAACGATTACTAGGTGTAAATCAAAGAAAAAAAAATTTCATATTGGAAGCTCTGTCATAATGTTGCAGGTATGGTTAAATGGTGGATTGTCTTCTCCATGTCATCGCGTCATTATGACGGGAACAAGACAAGGTACTATGCCAACCGGGTTGTTTGCAACCCCGAGAGGAGGCTACCAAGTAAAGGTTCCAAAAGAGCTTGTGGATGAAGAAAATCCCTTGCTCTTCAATCCTTTCGACCACGAGGAATTCTTGGGATTCTACGACGTTACTCGACGAGCTGTTGGATCCAGTCTAAAGGCTTACTGCAGTGCGTAAGATTTGGCTATAAATAATTTGTAACGAATTGTGTGATGAAACTCTGCGTAATATATATATATATATATAGGTAAAAATAATTATCGCTTTGCAGTTTCTGCTCTGTAGGCTGCAAATGAATGCTCAAGTGGCTACACACACTTGGTCTTCAAATTACTGTTGGAAATGCTGAAAGTGGAAGAAAAGAGAACAAAAAAGGGTTAAGTAGTCGCAATTGCCGGGGGTTAAACCTGGGTCACCCGTGTGACAGGCAAGCATGCTTACCTTCATACTACTTCGTTGCTAATAATTGTTATTTATATTACAAATCTATAAAAAAAAGCACTGGGGGTATTTCATTTCCCTCTTTCTAGGTGTATCCGCGGCGGTCAAATTTGCAGACGGGAGATTCAAAAGGAAATCTTGCATTAGGCAGAGCTATAATTGGCTGCTTGGCTATTTGTGTTGGTTACAATACGGAGATGTGAAACGAACCGCGGACACCAATCCTTTTCAAATTTTCCTTAATTTTGTTTAATTTTGTTCATACAACAAGTGAGAATTTGGTCTCTCCTTAATACTCTCTACTCTCTAGTTTAATGTAAGAAATCAGAATAAAGTTTGAGTTTATTAGTTATTTTCATGCCTCTTGAAAATCAATAGTAATATTTTATGTGGCATGTGCGGAGGAAATGATTTTCTCGAGGATATTTCCTCAAATTATGTGGCAGATGCTTATTCCCAATCCTCAAGTCTTCCCTGAAAGTCTAATGCAGGAACATATGTAATGAGTTAACATCGATCCTGTGGAACATGCACAGCGGCGGAGGCCACAAAATCATCCATGTCCCATGATAACAATGTTGTAAGAAGAATATGTGTTGAATTGGTAGGTAAGGAATATCTTCAAACTTAGCACCATTTAAGGTCATTCAGTGGTTGTTGATCTTGCCTCCCAGTTGGGCTATCATATCCATTTGTAGACACATTTCTCTTCAATCTTGTTTACAGTGATGTTTTGACTTTTGTGCAATTCATATCAGCAAAATCTTATTTCCACCTTCTGCCGTACCTGGGACCTGCCCTTGTTGTTAATATCAAAAGTCGTCAACCTACTCCAGCCTTGTCTGTCTTATTACATCTTTTTATGTAGTTTCTATCAAAATAATTCATTCCCTTGATTATTGCAGTGATATTTGCTTCTCTTGCCTGCAATGGTACAAGCATCACAAATTTCTATGAATATTCTTGCAACTGTCTGAAGATTCATTGCAAATTTCCATAGATTTTTGTTTGATATGTTTATGTTTTTCACTCTTGGTTCTTTTTGTTGCAGAATCCTGCTTTTAATCTAAAATGATGATGTTTTGCAAATTAACTGTTCAGCATTCAAACCAATATGAATTTCTAGTCCTAAAACAATTTGAGAAATTCGGATAGAATGATGTCCTATCTCTAGTACCTACATATCAATTAGATGAATACATGACAGCTGGAATGATTGCAGGTATTAAGAACAGGACTACCAGTGGGTTGTTTACCACGAATATATTCCTTGTCCTTTGTCTTGTAATTGAGAATTTTAACCAAAAGTAATGCTCATGAAGAACGACTAGAAATGTCAAAGAGAATACTCCTCTTACTATAGGATACACCAGATGATGAGTCAAAATTCAAGAATTTTGATTCGAAGTTACGCTTGTAGATAAAGGTACAATAATGGAGCTACTCCCCAAAAGACAAGAACTCATTTATTTCTTCTCTCATGATGTAGTCATGGATAAATCTTTCAAACTGCTACAGGGGCCTGTTGTTTATTCAATGAGCAGAGGCCCATGGTACTTTTGGAAGTTCAAGCTCTTGCTTGTAAAAATAACCATAGAATAGATGACGCTTAAGTCTTAAACAGAGAAAAACTGGGAGATTCTAGCATAAGATGGTGATTGATGATTGATCCAATGCATTCTTTCAGGGGCCAATACCATTGAAACCGGATTTTGTTCATTTTACTATAGCAGATGCTCTTGGGTTGAATGAGTCCTCAATGGAAAACAGACACTTGTTTTGTGATGAATTGTTGCTCCTTCTGTATTACAATGAATTTCGGTGGTTAAGTGATGGTTAGTCAAACTCGGGCGTAGAGATTTCAGTCCTTGAAAAGACTTTGGCCTCGAGGGAGAATCCATTATAAGGCTATTTTTAAGCATGAATGTTTGCCACCGCCAGAAGCTGTATACTCTTGCTGTGAAAATGAAATCGACAGATTGCTTTTCGAAGAAAACGAATATGAATAGAAAAATCACATGATTAGCTGATGAATACACATCGCTAAAAGTAGGATCCGATCCCGCAAAATATGCCCATTCTGAATAAAATGGTTCGATCAGTTTTAATCCAATTTGGATTGTGTGGTGAAGTGATTTATGGAATTTGAAAGTTGAATCAGAATTGAAAATCACAATATGTTTGATGAAATGGGATCTAGATTTTACACCTAAAAGAACGTCATATCTATTAAATCACGGGACCTGGCTTCCAATTGATGTGACATGGATTGATTCTGATATCACCTGCAACTTAAGAAGTTGGATTCTGATTTGATAAAATCACCTGTTTTTGTAAGTTGCTGCTAGATTGTGGAGGCAGTGGACGATCAAGTGCACATTCATAGCATGAAGAAGAATCACAAACTTTGGCTACAATTGGAAGTTGGCTCTTGTCTCTAAACATCATTGCAAATCACATAATTCAGCTAGATTTAGCTGAAAACTTGGAGTTTAGCTGTTTTTTCTTTTTTCTTTTTTTTTTTTTTCTAATTATAGCTGTCAATAAATTGCTTTTAATGATACTCGAAGAGAAACATACAAAGAAATGTGCTCTCTGAAGCAATATTTTTAATGTTATTGGAGGTTACTTCAATCATGTTTCTGATGAGACCACTCAACCATATACTTTCTTCAATTATGTACTGAGCAATGTTATGGAAATTATCTGAAATTTGAATCTAAAACATAGCTTAGTGGGTTGGTGCAACCATGAAGTTGCATTTAATAGATATGAGATTCGAATCTCAATATCCGCAAGCCACAATTATTTTCCTTATTTTCATACTGCAGCCTCTTTTGTAGCAATCAATTATATGAGATTTAGAATGAAGCAGACTCATGTTTGGGAACTTGGAAATTCTCTCTCCATTTTTCCTCCCTTTGCTGATGTCCTATAATCTATTGTAAGAAAGTTCAGTGAAGATCAGAGACAGGAAAAAGGGATGTGTTTCTTTGGTTTCCTTTCGGATGCCGCTTCACTTAATCGGTTAACCTTCCAAAGAAGCAAATGAAGAAGCAAACAAATCGAAATGGTAAAAACGCCACATTCCCCCAAGATAAGGTAGGGTTCTCAATCTGACTAGCCAATGTGGAATTTCACGTAGTTGCAGAGGCAATATCATCTTCGGTTTGCAGAACATTTTCGTGAACCGAAATGACTGACACCTCTGGCTCTGCAATAATGCTAAAAAATCCAAGAAAAAGAATCTTTAAAAAGATTGATTATTCATGTAACAATATTTGCCGTATTTTCTTGTTTTATTATATACATATATATATAGTAGTATATACGTTCACAGGAAAAATTGTCCTGGTTCAGAATATAATAGTTTTGCATCATTTTCTATGTTTCACCCAATGATTTAACTCTTTTTTATCTTATTGTTTGGATGGGGATCTTCCCCCATATCCGGGGCTAGAAGATGTCGGTACTGATGTCTTTTTACATGAATATTCAAATAAGAATTTTCCCCTCTATCTCTTTCGGCATAAGGACAAAAGACAGAATAGAGACCCTTTGTCTGAATCCCTATATGTGATTTGATATAAGTTATCCACTTGGGCCTTTTCATGGGAGCTAACCTCAATGTTCTTCCCTTTAGTTTAACCCTACCAACACTATCCTCCAAAATGTTTGGGTCCCGATGAAATATTCAAACCAATCAAGATATGGGAAGGAATAATATAAGAGAAAGAAAACAAAAAGGAGATTAACAACAAAAATGACTGTCTTTTAGCCAACTGTTACGCTATTATTGTGTTCGTTTACATCAACCAATCCATTTAGAGGAACACAAACTCGAACTGATGAGAGTGCCTTGTTGAAATGCTTTGCTTTGGTGTCAAGGTATTCATTCCAAGTAACTGGTCGGTAGAGGGGTGGGTTAGTTGGGCCTACTAGTTTCGGATGGGGTGAGATTTTGACACTAGTTGGTGGACCATATAAATAGGCTATCGATAGCCGGTGATGGGTGCGGTTCACTATGGCCCTGTGAAGAACACTCGGGTATGACCCGTTGGATAGGATATGCATAAGATCCCCTACGTTGATGACAAGCCCGCCCGGTACTGGAGGAACTGTGACCCACCCAACTCCCTCTTTTAGGACCTGCAACCCACTGGTGCTGCTTTGGTAGAGGATGGTGAGGAGGGTCGAGTCCGTGTGAGCGGCTAGACCCATGGCCCTGTCTGGGTCCGGACAAGCCGGGTAGTAATTCAACTGTAATGCTGCTGAAGACTCTTTGAATTCACCTTTTGTGCCAGCCCATTTGATATCTTGCTTGGCTACTATGCCTAGGGAACCCAGCATCAACCACATCAATCTCCCTGCTAGCTTTTTCATTTCTTTCTTGTATTCTTTAATCACATCACTGAGGAAGAAACAAATACACGAATCAAATAAAATTTCAGTACAACAAAAATAAAAAAAAATCAAAACACTGTATGGAACAGTGAAGCTGCTATTATTCTGGGTATAAAACAAAACAAACAGTTCACAAGTGGGTTTTTTTTTTTTTTTTTGTTTATTGGTTCCTTTACTCCAAATCTACTTCGTGGGTCCATAGCTTTCATTGGCATCTTTGCTAATTGCATTAACTATAGCAAATGGGTTTTGTGTTTTGCCAGAAAAGAAAAGATCAAAACAAAGATAATCAATCATAATACTAATAAAAAACGGTGAATTATAACAATCTGATTTTACACGTGCATGAGCACGTGTACAATTTTTTTTTTTTGAAGTTATTGATTGCTAAATTAAGAATTTAATATTATACCATCGACTGTTGGCGCATTCTTACAATTAGTGCTCACCAGTGCTTGCTGTAATTTTGGGGCCAAAGTTGGCGAAAATGCTCATCGGGTGACCCAACAATAGTGAAGCCCTCAGACCACATACGCTTAGAAAAGAAGGAGGAAATCCTTGCAAAGCCAAAGCCGGAGACACCATCATGTGATCTAGCAGCTTTGAGTTTTTGGTGGACAGGTAAAGAGAAAAGGTTTCGGCTAGTGAACTCCACCATATCAAGGAGGCTAGCAGGGATACCATGGTTGGTGACTTGGAAAACGCCCCAAGTTTTGCATGCATGGCCAATACCTTGAAGAGCATTAGGGTCATTAAGATCGATACTTGGCACAGATTCAGTGGTGAAGGAGTCACCGGAAGGGTAGTCGTCATCGCGTTGATTCCATGCGTACGACTCTGGTAGTTCTTGGAGTGAGGTAAAGTCAGGGTGTTTGAGTTGTTGTGGGTGCACAGGGTGGGCTCTATAGTCGTCCGAGAGCCTCGAAGGCATAGCTTCAAGTTCAATTTGTGCCTGAAAAGAAGAGAGAAAATTGAGAGTTTAGAGGAAAAATTAAAAAGATGTGTTGGGTTTCTATGGGTTGAAAGAGTTAGAAACAAGCTTAGTGGGAGCAGTGGGAGCAGTGGGAGAGGTGTACTTTGCTGTGAAGAAAACAGAGAAAATGAGCGAAGAGATATGATGGCTTCTAGTGAGTATATATAGAGAGGGGGGCAAAGGAGTGGGAAAGAGAGAGAATTTTTGTAAGTTTTTTTAAAGAAAAAAGATTGATGGGAGAGAATTTGATTTTATAGGTTAAAAGGTTGTGAATTGTGATATTTATGGAATGATGGAGTTAAAAGAGAGATTCATTATTAAGTTTTAAATTTTAAATAAAATTAAAAATAGTAATTTTCATCTCCCATATATAGTTATCATATCAATTAAATCTATAATTATATAGACAAAAAATCTTAATTATTAAGAGAAACAATTGCAGAAAGAGAGAACATCAAAATAGAAGTCGAGTGACATCAATAAAATCATTTTTTGGTCTTTACGAGTTATAATTATTTTTTACAATAATTTTCATCTGAAAAAGTATTTTGAAAATAAAATTTTGAACGTATCATATTTATAAAAAATATATATTTTAAAAATCCTTTAAAAAAATTTAAATCCAAACATAATCTAAAAATATTCTAAGTCGTATTTTTCAAAAGAATCTTCATTGTCTGTTTACTTATTTTATCTCAATCATCAGAATTTTAAATTGAGAATATTAGGTCTTGAGAAATATAACTCAACGGTTATAATTTGAAGCCTTAATTAACTTAAATTACTTAAATTCGAGTTTGGGATTGAATCTCAAAATTAAAAAAAAATAAATAAAATTAAAGATCATGTGATTATTTATGACAGGAAATTTTTAAAGATATCATCCAAGATTATACTTGATTATTTTGATATGAAATCAACTCTTAATAACTAAATAAGGTATCCATATATATATATATATATATATGCAACAAAATTTTCTATAAAGAATTAGAAGTGCTGACCCCATGTTACTTTTTAAATGAGCAAAAACCTTCTGATATTATACATCGATGTTAGCTAAATTTAGTCAGTAGGGTCAATCTAGGAGAAAAAAACACAAATATAGTAGCTTTTTCCAATACAGTCAAGTGGTGGCTGTTTTCTTCAATATACATGCGGTGGCTCAGTGTGGAGGACAACTCAAGTGATAACAGTTGTGGCTGTACTGGTGTTTAGAAAATTTACAAAAGTGAGAAGACGATAATATATAAGAAGATATTTAAAAAAAAAATCCATCTTATACGACATCGTAGATTTTATCAGTAAAATTAAAAGAATAATATGTTCATTATTAATTTTTATAATCGCATTTTCTCTTCATGAAAATAAGTATTAAAAAATCAATAATATGTTTGTTTAATAAAATTAAAATCAGTTTGAGAAAGATGATATTTAGTAAGTTTAAAATTTAAATACCAATAGTTATAGTTTTTTTTTTTATCTTTAGATTATAACTTTAAAAAAAAAAGTTAATTCCAAAACTGAGTGTCTCATGTTGTAATCTCGATTTTAACACCAAAAAAAAAAAAAAAAAGAAGAAGAAAATAGTTATAAAAAATAAAAAGAGGAGGAAGAAAATGATGACATAGTGAATGAGATTAGAATGAATGAGTGTTGAGGGAGTAATGGTCAAGATTTTTTTTTCTTTTTTTTGGTTGCCATTTTGGAGTATGTTGAGTGGTGTTGGAGGAGGCGTAGATAGAAGGGGACAGGAACTGATAGAAGAGTGAGTGTTCTGTATTGGACAAGAGAAAGAACAAAAACAGAAAGGACCATCTTGTCCTCTACAAAAACCCAATCTAAACTGAAAGAAAGGAAAAGCATCTCAGCCTCTGAAAAACCAAAGAGTGTTCCATGTAGGAATAGGGAAGGGGCCTCTCTCTCCATGTGCATGTGTCTTGTCCTCGAGTAGAAAAACATCCATCTCGACAATTCCACCCCCCCCCCCCAAATCTCTTTCCACTACTTGACAGTACTACCCACCTTCACTTGCCCATTGTGACCCAATCCCCCTCCCACTTGGATGGACTTCTCTCAATATTCATGGTGGGCTAGGGAAGGAACAAGACAACTTCTTTTGGGAACATATGCAAGGGCATTTCTGTCCAAATATTTTTAAAAAATGTGGGATGAGTGCTCCTATGCTTTTCACTTGAATATATATTCTCATTATGTTTGTTTTTATTAATCTTTTCAATTAAATGAATTTAATTTTGATTATTATTTTAATATAATTATAAATTTTAAACAATTTAAAACAATATTTTTAAATTTTAAAGATTTCAAAATATGTTTTTTAAAATTTTAATTTAATATAAATTTTAAAAAATAATAATCAAAATTAAATTTATTTGAGAAAAAATCAAATATAAACATACAAAATGAGATAGAGACTATATATTTGGTCATATCCTTTAAAAGTTATAAACTTCCTTTTGGTAGTAGCGGTTAGATTTGTGTTCATTTGTCCTACATGACACAAGTGGGGCGCCTAAAAAAACATCACTCTTTAAAACACTACAACATTATGGGGATGTCCCAAAGCATCATCTAATTGATTTTTGTTTGTTCTTCGACTCATATGGACCTCTCTCTTTCTCCTTGGACAAAGAGTTTCGAATGCTCTATTTTTCCTTTTGCTTTGGTCTCATTTTGCTTTTTTCTTGTGCTTGCCATGGGCACATACAACATAATAGCAACAATATTGTGATGTCATCGTGGGATGGGATTGCCCATATACCATGAACATGAAGTGACCATCATATATATATATATATATATATATATATATATTATTGTTATTATTATTAGACATAACATTGTGAGCTCCAAAGCGCGCGCACATACGTTTGCCCAATAGTCATTCCACGTACACATGTAGTTCACGTGACACAAACGTGATGAGGTCCGGTCGTTACACAAAATCCAAGATAATGATTTATGATAAAAAGTAGGTTTGCTCTAAGTTTATAATTTACCATAGATGTTACCTTTAGTCATAAAATATAAATTAATATAAATTTTTTAAACTTTCACAATTTCTTTCAACAAAATCTAATAAGATAAGTCCATACCATATGATTTGTATTCAAATAACTATTTAAATTGATAAGGAAAAGTATCATGTGTATCACATGATCATAACAACCGTTAGGCACATGATCTCGTAGACTAATGTCATTAATTTGCCATGAGTGTGTTGGACATGATGAGCATACTGGTTATTAAATTCACGTGTGTCATATACCATTAACATAAGAGTTTTATATGGGTAAAAATTATAAAATCAGAGTTAAATTTTTTATTTAAAACTGTTAGAATTGGTTGTTAATTATTAAAATTAAAAATTTAGTATTTTATTAACAGATTATGTGATTGTTGACAAAAAAAGTTAATTTGGATATAATAAATTTTTAACGTAATTAAGAACAAAAGGCTATACTTAATCACTTGGCTTAATTTGCGGGCATGTAGAAACAAAACCCATGCTTAGTGCACCAAAAAAGTACTCAATGGACCATCTGACCATCGGATCATCTATAATATTGGCCAAAAGGCTTATGAAATAGATAATATACACAAATCAAATAATCAAATAGAGTCCACGGCTCACAACTTAATGTTAGCCTTAATGTTAATTTGTTAAGTACTTAATTTTAACACCAATAATTCAGCATTGAAAAATAGTTGAAAAATGCTTTTGAAATTACTACAACAAACTTATATATTACACGATAAAATTTTTAAATTTCATATGAAAATTTATATATTTATTATATATTTATTTAATTGGAACTTTAAAAAATAATATAATTATTAAATAAATATTTACCAAATTATGTGAATGCATTATGTAAGTCTATTAATGAAGTTAAATTCAAATTTTAATTCAATTAATTCATATAATTATATTTAAGATTTGTAATTCCTTTTTATCCGAAAGCTGCAATCTCCATCATATATATAAAAAAAAATTATTTTTGAAGTTCATTAAAAACTCCCTCATCTAATATATTTTATGATGATAATAGATATATACATATATGCAATTTTTTTATCACTAATGTGGTACATGATAACGACGCATTTATCGAAAAAATGACACATATTACATATATGATTAAGGAACAAACAAGTACCGGCTTTCGGACAAATTGATCAAGTCAATTTATACTCGGTTTGAGCAACATCTTCATTCATTCATAACGTTGTGGACTAAACTCAGTCTCACACACTATTTGGTCCAAAATGATTTCTATTTCTGGTAAACCAGTACGTGACACCCTCCCTTAAGGAATTTCTCATCACCACAGCACGTCTCCAATATTCAATGCTATTGGCTTTCCCAAATTTGTACAACCTAATAATTATTTTTTTTTACTTTAGTGAGTGCCCATATACTTTGATTAATTATATTTAACTCATGATAGGAGTTTATAGTCTGTTCGGGTAGGTAATGAGATAAATTTTTATTTAGATTAAAAATAATGATAAATGTGGAATTAATTATTATACTAATAAATTATAATTAATAATAAAATATGTTTTTGAATGTAAAAATAATGGTGGTGGTGTGATGAGAATCTAAATGATCATTAAGGACTTTATTCTTAAAATTTATTGATAATTTATTTTTATTATATTTTAATGTTATTTATAGCATTTTAAACCTTAAAATTTTATTTTCAATTAAAAAATCAATACATATTATTTATTAATTTATTATATAATAATAAATTTTGTCTATTTATTTATTATTTAATAATAAATTTTATTTATTATATTAAATCACCAAAGTTATTTCAATGTTTTTAAATTAAAAAATAAAAATGAAAGACAAAATCATGGATATTTTTATCCGATAGCTATAATTATAAAGGCAAAAGTGGAAAAAAAAAAAAAAAAAAACGCTGGATAAAATTGACAAATAGAGTTGACATTGGTGCAATTATTCTCACCGGACCTAAAAGGTTTGGTGCAAAACTGAAGGCAAACGTGCCTCAGCTGTGACTTCCAAATACCAAAATGGTGAGATTGAACCAAAAAAGAGTTCCAATCGCAATTAATCGGTATGCCAGTGGTATTTAAATCAAGGTTGTTAAAATCGTACCAAAAAATATTTAAATTTTTTTTTAAAATATGATAAATATTGGTATCAGTTGTTTTGATATATTATTTCAGATTTTTTTATTTAATATAAATATATTTATAAATATACATGAATTTATACGTTATAATCCTCTTAATAATTTACAAAACATATATGTAATATTTTCAAAAATCAAATAAATAAGTTTAAAAGTATAAAAAATAATATCATAAAATTTTCATAATATTTTTAAATGCTTAATTTGATTATATGATATTTAAATAAGTATTATTTTTCATACAAATATTAAGATAAAAACAAAAAGATAAAAAAAATTAACTTTAGTTTCATTATTATTGAACTTTAGAAAGGGAGCACAATTACCTTCTTGAAAGAAATTGAAATAATTATGAATTTTTCTTTGAAAAAATAAAGTATAAAAAAAACAAGTTACAATAAAAAAATAGAAACACTTAACTTTTAAGGACTATTTTGTCAATTAATTTTATTTTTATTAGGTTAAAAATAATCAAAGAACAAAAGATAAATTAAAAATTACAAAATATATTTCATATTCACATATCGACCGAAACAAGCTAATCTACCAAAATTCACCAAAACTAGCCAAAACCAACAAAAACAATCGGTATTATCTGATATCAAATTCGAAACAAAAAATCATCTTTAGATGTATCATGTTTGATGGTATAGAATAACCTCAAACAGTATTCAAATTAAATATGTCATATAGCAAAAAATTAAATTATCTCTCTCTTGTGTGAATCTAGTAAGAATCAAACAAATGAAGCTAACAAATAAATCTCCGAACCACAAACACAATGACATAAGCAATTCACATAGAAATCTTCCCCAAAACGAGGAGTAAAAATCACAAGTAGCAACAAATAATCTCCACTATTAAAATAATAGAAATATAAAGTTCTTTATAGTTAAAACTAGAAGTATACAAGCACAATATCTTAAGATTAAATAATTTTGGTAAAGAAATAATCTTGTAAGAAAAAATTGGAGAAATCTCAACAAATTTAAAAATTAACAAATACCTACAAAATCAATAGGTAAAAAACTTGAAACCTAATCTTCATCATTCAGACTAAAGAACAATGAGTCGTGAACACATTGATAAAATTTCAGCTTAATCGGATAACAGATTGACATCGATTAAACTACTTGACTGAAACTGCACAAAATTCTCTTTATCTTTTTTTTTTCTCTATTGCCGCCACACCATTCTTGTTTATTTTTCAGCCATATAAGGGTTTAAAACCCTATAACTAAGCATAAAAGGACTAAAAAGTTATTGCTGAATGGGGCTTTGGTTTTAGGCCACCTCCACATGGAGGAAACCAAGCCTAACAAATCTCCCCATTTCTGATTATGTGGAGGGAATCACCATTTCAACAATTGAATGACAAACTTCAAGTTTCTCCCTTGATAATTTTACCAGCTTAAAATTATTATTCTCATGCAAAGACTTCATCTCATTTTGCATGGCATCAACCCACTTTTTCTTGTGTTCATCTTTCATGGCCTCTACATAGCATTCGAGTTTTTCCCTATCAGTTATGCCACATACTCATTAACAAAATACCACGTGAAAGGCCATCGATCTCTGGTAGACATTTCGAGTATAACTTCTAATGAAACCTTTGGTTGAAACTCTAATGTAGGTGACTATTCAATGGTATTATCACCCATCTCAACCTGTGTAGGATTGGTATTAACATCACCTATATTATGTTGGTTATCTTTAACATTTTCAATCTATATAGGTATATGTGTTAGAGGAACTAGATCCAAGTTAATCAAACCACCATTGAATTGTGAAACTAATGTATCAGTCTTTTGAATATCTTATATGGTTTGGTCTTCAATAAAAACAATATCCCTGCTTCTCACTAGTTTTTTCTACACCGGATCATTAAATTTATAGCCAAACTCATTTTGGCCATAATGAAGGAACACACACTATCTAGTCTTGACACCAAACTTAGACCTCTTATCTTTGAGAATATACACAAAAGCCCTGTATTCAAAGGTACATAAGTGATCATAGAACACATCTTTGCTTGATCAAACTTTATTTGAAACATCAAAATCAAGAGAAACACATGATGAGAGATTCAAAACATGTACAATTATACTCAAAGCCTCACCCTAAAAAGATTTTGATAGCTATGCTTGTGAAAGCAAACATCTCACTCTTTCCATTAGTGTCTTGTTTATCATCTCAGCTAATTCATTCAATTGAGGAGTTTTAGGAAGTGACCTTTAATATCTAATACCTTGCTGTCTATAATACTTATCAAAAGGTCTAGTGTACTCACCCCAATTATCAGTCTTTATGCATTTCAATTTCAACCCGTTTGTCTTTCAACTAAAACATGAATTTATTTAAACACATCTAACACTTGGCCTTTTGATTTCAAAATTTAAGCTCATATATTTCTTCAATGGTCATCTATAAAAGTTATAAAATAGATGGAACCACCAAGTGTTTTTGTTCTCATAGGACTACAAACATCAAAATATACTAAATCAAGTTTATTTGGCTTTCTTGATGGATGGGATGTCTTGAATGCAACTCTAGTTTGTTTCCTTGCCATGCAATAAGCACACTTCTTCAAAGATTCATTATTCACCCTAGAAGAAAGATTTTTCTTAACCAAAATCTTTATTCCCTTTTTGCTCATGTGACTAAATTGCTTATTCCAAAACTCAGTTGTATCATCATTATTTACTACATTGATAATGGAATTAGATACATTTGCCTGCATCAAATACAATGAGAAGCGTTTTGAACCCCTAGCTATAACCATAGAATCTTTAGTGAGCTTCCACTGACTATCACAAAAGGTATTGCAAAACCCTTTATCATCGAGCTTTCCTTCAAAAATCAAATTCATGCAAATATCATGAATATGTTTAACATTTTTCAAGACCAACATAATGCCATTATTGGTCTCTAAGAACATATCTCCCATACCAATCGCTTTAGCTGATTACTCATTCGAACACTTCCAAAATCACCAGGTGTGTAAGATGTAAAGTAATCTTTTTGAGATATAGCATGAATTGTGGCACCAGTATCAATCACCCAACTAGTCTTATGGCGTGCAAGATTAACAACATCATTATCACATAAAATAAAAAAGTTATATGTGATAATAGCAACTTTATTATCGTCATTACCATCATCATTCTTCTTTTTTTATTCTTGTCATTATTGTTGTCTCTTTCAACTTTCGATAATATTTTTCTTATATGCCCTTTCAGACCATAATAATAACACTCAACTTCGACAAATCTATGAGATGTATTATTATTTCTGTCTTTATTCTTCAGGCCTTTGCTTTTATTTTTTCTTTTATTTTCGGTGACTAAGACCTCAAACTGTGAAGAGGAACTTTATGACTTTTTTCTCATCTTTTCATTCAAAACATCATTCTTAGCTAAATCTATAATAATAATACCATTTGAAGCTGAGTTAGATAACATTGTTGTAAACGTCTCCCATAAGTCTGGCAATGTACCAAGAAACCATAAGCCTTGTATTTCATCTTCAAACTTGAGATTTATGCTAGCTAACTGATTAATAATACTTTGATATGCATTCAAGTGATCTGTTATAGGAGTTTTATCTTAATATTTCAAACTCATCAACTACTTAATTAAAATAGTTTATTATTTCTAGTTTTTCGAGCATATAACTCCTTAAACTTGCTCTAAAAAGTGCATACATGTGTCTCTCCACTAACATGGTTTAAAACATTATCATCTACCTACTATCTAATATAACCATATCCTTATCAATGAAATAACTTATATTCTACATTTATTTCATTTTCAAGCTTTTTAGTAGCAAACATAGGCGAATAATAATCCTTCATGTAAAGTAAGTCTTCTATCTTCTTTTCTCACACATGGCAATTTGAAGCATTAAAATTAATCATTCTACTTATATTGGCTTCCATTATTCAATACAAGGCATAAATCAAATAGCTTGAGCTCTGATATCACTTTGATGTGATAAAATAACCTCAAAAAATATTCAAACTAAATATGTCACGTAGCAAAAAAATCAAATTATCCTTCTTTTATGTGAATCTAGCAATAATCAAACAAATGGAGTTAATGAATAAATCTCCAAACCATATACACAATGACACAAGCAATTCACATAGAAAACCTCTCTAAAATAAAGACTAAAAACCATGGGCAGCAACAAATAATTTTCACTATCAAAATAATGAGAATACAAAGTTTTCTCTAGCTAAAACTAGAGGTATAAAATCATAATATCTTAAGATTAAACAATGTTGGTTAAGAAACAATCTTGCAAAAGAAAATTAGAGAAGTTTCAACAAATTTAAGGATTAACAAATACCCATAAAATTAGCATATAGAAAACTCAAAATCCGATCTCCACTGTTAGACTAAAGAATAATGAGTCGAGAATACACTAATAAAATTTTAACTTAATTGGACAACGGATTGATCTCGATCAAACTACTTGACCATAATTGCACAAAATCCCCTTTTTCTCCCTTTTTTCTATATTGCTGCCACACCACTCTTGTTTCTTTTTTAGCCATACAAGGGTTTAAAACCTTATAACCAAGTATGAAAGGATTAAAAAGTTCATGGTGAATGGGCTTTGGTTTTACATCATTTCCACATGGAGAAAACCAAGCCTAATAGCGTTTTGGTATAATTGAAATGTACTAACCGATACAACTGATACTGAAACGAAATTAACAACTATAATCCAAATTCTTTATACATGTTTTGATTTGTTGGTAATGAAGAAGTTAAGAAGGAAAAAGGTTTCGAACTTTAGACATCCTTAATAAAAATTTTTATTAAAGGATAAAATTAATTAGGTCAAAACAATGTTCTAATCCAAAGAGTTTTCACAAGGAAGATCAAATCGAATTTTAATCAATTCATTTTAAATTTAGCTCCATTGTGTTTGATTGTATATTGCAGTCTTATTGTTGTTTTTTAAGTCAATTTAAATTAAATTTAAAAAAAAGGATAAAAATTAATTAAAGTTAATTAGTTATATATTTTTTACAAGAAAGTCATAATCAAGGAATAAGAAAAAAGATTGCAGGCACTAATATCTAAACTTTCGAACTTATTGGATATTACATTTTAAAATAGTTATATAAACTAACTAAATTAAACTCTAAATTTATTTATTACCTTAATTAATCACATTCAGTCAAACTCATATATAGAAATTATCATGTTCAATCTAACTCATGTATAAAATCTATCACTACTAACAATAAAATTTTTAAACTTCATTTTAAGTATTTGTAGAATATTAGATGCCTTTTATAATGTAGTAAAACAATTTGTAAAATTAAAGGATAAAATATATGATAATTTTTTGATTACGTTTGTGGAATTGATAAATTCATTAATTTTTTAATTACGTTTGTGGAGTTAATAAATTCATTATCAATATATTAAAAACAAACTCACAAATCATAAGAATTTGAATACAAAACCCCAAAACTTAATTAACGTCCCCAGACTACTCTTTGTAGGAATTCAGTGTCAGAACAATGCGACCAAAATGAAAGGCTCTAATTTCGAAGGAAGCTAACCAGCCACTTTTAACAATGAAGGCTTGAGTTAGTGATTGTCACTATTCTTTTAGGTTCATGAGTCGCGGATCGGTTGAAATCACTTTTGATTAATTCTTTTAAAATTTTGTTCAAAACACGATTTGGCTTATCTATTAAATTTTGTTTAATTTAAATGAATAATTAAACTATAAAAATATTTTAAATGTATTTTTAATTAAAATTGAATAAAAATAATTTATTTAATAATAAATTATTTTCACGGACTAAACCAAGAAATGCTTAAACTTGAAAAATCTTGCTCAGATCGTATCAAGCCCTTGGACATGTAGGTCTAGACTAAGGTCCAAGGATTAAATTAATTAATTTAACCATATTACAATTTGCTTTTCATAAAATTAATTAATAGTTGTTCAATATAATTATTTAACAATAAAACTATGCAATTAGTTTTTTTTTCCTTATAAATTTAGTTATAAAATTTAAGTTAATCTAATTATCATACTTGAGCATCTGGCTAAATAACCTAATTAGGTTCGAGACTTTCTTCGCATCAGAAAATTAACAAATTAATTTAATTATCTATTTGTCTATATATATATATATATATCTTATAATGCATATCAAATTTCAATTGATCAAATGCATGTTGATCTTGTCTTGGTTTTTCCTCTTACTTCCAAATTATAATTAAAATTTGGTTAATTATAAGTATTTTCAATATGAATTATATATATACATATACATATATATATATGTACGTATATGTATACTAATATATATATATATATTAATGGAGGTAAGTTCACATGAAGGTGTGAAGAGTGCATATGGATTTGTTTCCCTCCCCCCTAATGATTGAGGGTTTTAGTATTGATGGTGGTAGATACGAGGCAATTGTGTAAATACGGAATTTACCTGCTTATTTTAACTTTCTTTTTAGAGTTAAATCATTCTAACATGGAGCCATAATGAAAAAAAGAAATGAAAGATGCGTTTGGTTTGGACCTAATTGGTTAGCATCGTTTTCATTCACCAGCTGCCGATGGTCTATATAGATTGTGGATGTTGACACAAATACTCGTTTGTATATATTTTGCTAAATATAAGGCGTATTGATGGGTCCTGTCCTATTTGAAACGATTGACAAATAAGAAAACGAATAGGACATCAACCAGTTAAAAGTTGAAAATAATGAACAGCTTAAATTTTTTTTCTTTAACTATTTTAAGTTAATTAAGTTGGTGTAATTCTTGGTCCGGTCATAAAGTACGTAGTTTATTAGAGGTTGAATGAAAGAACATGCCACACCTGTCTAGATAAAAAATACCATAAAGCCTCGAAGTTAGTACTCTTAGGTGGGTTCTTATCCTTAAGTCAATTAAACATATGAAACCAAAAAAAAAAAAAAAAAAAAGTGAAAGAGGGAAAAAAAAATTGAGAAAGAAAACATAGAAGGTTCATAATAGAGAATCTTATATCTCTGATTTGATTCTCGCTTATTTCTCGTGAATGATTATGTGATTGATTGAATATGTTGTCACAATATATCGGTTTGAAAATTTAATTGTTAAATGTAAAATATTAAAAATTTTTATCAATTTTTTTTGTTAAGATAGACACTAAAGTTTATTCGAATTTATAAGATAAAATTTTGTTTTTAGCTTTTATTTATTAATATTAAAATTAAATAATAATAATAATATTGGTTTAATTAAAAAGATGAAAAAAAGGGTTTTTTTTTAAAAAAGAGTTGGGACAAGAACAGGCATGGTGTCACGGGTCGAGACTTAAGCTTCGAACCCACGCGGCTTCAGGATCCGAGCATTCACCCTTCCGGCGTCTCAGATCAACCTTCTTGTTATGGTTCACACCCTTGTGAAGTATTATCCGTTCTGGCCCCCTTAGCCTCATGGTTTTGTCCTACAAAAGTCACCTCACAAGGCAGAGATAGTGTAAACCCTTTTATACCCTAGTGACCCTCCTATTATGTTCGATGTGGGATTCAGGACTCTTTCTTAGGTTCGTGACATTCTCCCGCACCCAACCTCATGACCCCTCATCACGGAGGCTGGCCACCCTGCCTACCTCCCTCGAGGTGCTTGGCGTGGATCGAACGGTATAGGGCTGGCTTTGATACCACTAGTCACGGGTCGAGACTTAAGCTCCGAACCCGCGCGATTTCGGGACCTGGACATTCACCCTTCCAGCGTCCCAGATCAGCCTTCCTGCTATGGTTCACACCCTTGTGAGGTACTGTCTGCTTTGGCTCCTCTGGCCTCACGGTTTTGTCTTACAAAAGGTGCCTCGCAAGGCGAAGGTGGTGTGAACCCTTATATACCCCAGTGACCCTCTTATTATGTTCGATGTGGGATTCAAGACTCTTTCTTAGGTCCGTGCACATAGTGCCATGCACGGCACCAGCCTGTTCACTTGCCCCTGTCATCACCATTTCCAGCCCCATCAGAGCCTTTGTATCTCACCTGTCCAAACTACCAAAATCCACCCACCTTACCTTGCCAACTCTCATGTTGAGCCAGGCACTTGCTCCACCCATCATCCTAGGCGCCCTACCCTATAAAGCACCCGGGTTTTTACTTTTTCAAGCTCTCTTTGACAAAGAAAAAAAGCACCAGAACTATTTCCTACACCCAGAAACCCAAGCTCTCCCATACTCAAAAATCCCAAACTACCATACCTAAAAACCCCAAGCTCTCATACCTAGAAACCCAAGCTCTGCCACACCTCCACTAAACTCTCCACCCATTAGAAAACCACAAAACACCAAAAAAACCCAAATAACAAATAAAAAAAAAAAGTCATCCCCGTAGAGGGGAACCATCAGCGCCAAAGAGTTAACTGTAAAAGAAACAAAAAAAAGAAAGAAAAGTCATCAATTTTGGTTTTAAAAAAAGAAAAAAAAAAGAGACAAAAAAATTTAAGCCTCGATCTACACTAATTGAGGTTATTCCTAGCAAAAGAGAGATTGGATCTGAAACGATTGTGTTAAAGAGAGCTTTTGAAGTAAAACGGTGCCATTTGAAGGGGGAAGGATCCGCACTTGCCCGTGACCCAACCCGAAATCCGTGCAAACCAACGCACTAACTCGTTTTCTTCAATAACCCTAAACTAGTTCAACCAAACTAGATCGAATCTCCAAATTCTTGAATCGACTAAATCGATGTTGGTCGGACTGTTGACCTGTCCGGTTCAGGTAAAAAAAAATTTTTATTTTTATTTTTTATGTATATTATTTATATCATTTTTGACTTCATTATTGCTATTTATGCATGTTTAAAAACTTTAAGAATTTATTGTTTTATAATAAGTAATAATAATATTAATCATTAATAATAATAATAATAATAGTAATAATGATAATAACAACAATAATAAAAAATTAATTTTTAAAACTTTTGATTCTTTTTAATTTTTCTAAAAATAACAACCCAAGTGTTAAAAAATAATAATAAAATATATAAAATGATTATAAAATAAACTAGTAATAATGAAATTTTTTTTGCCTAGATATTGGAGGAAATATAATCGTGTTTTAAAAAATGATAATTTCGCCTAAATATTAAAAAATTATTATAAAAACCAATAAATATTAATAATATTATTAATAATAAATTGTTATAAAACAAAACTACACAAAATATTTTAAATTAATTTTAAAAATCGAACTTGCTTCAAAAGTCTGCTTAGATGTTAGAGATTTTTAGAGATGTTCGTATTTTAAAAAAAAATCAAAACTATAAAACCCTAAAATCCTTAAAACGCTTGAAACCATAAGATTTCTAAACCTTAAACCTTCAAATCCTGGACCCTCAAAACCCTAAAATCTGTCAAACCCTAAAATCCAAGCCCTAAAACCCCTTAAAACCTAAACCAAACCCTAAATCCTTAAAACTCAAATCAAAACCCTAAAATCCAAAACTCCAAAATCTCGAAACCTTAACTTTTAAAACTCAAAACCATTGTAAAATCTTAAGGATATGTGTGAAAGTCTTACTTAAAATAATTTGTTCTCAAATGCCGTTTAAATGATAGGGTATTTAAGAAATTTTATTTCATTAAGTTTTTCATATGAGTCCTTAATTCGCACTATAACTTATTATTGTAGACACTCATTTGTATCTGGGATCAATCGAAGTCTACTATTTTTATATTATCATATTGTTATCATACTATACTATATTATATCATACATATTATTATATTATATTATTATTACTATTATATTATAATATATTATATTAGTATATTACATTACTACTATTATCATATTATTATATTATACTATATTATTATTATTTTCCATTTGCCTTTCTTTTTGACCGGTGATCCAGGAAACTGAAAATTAGGATTGAATTCACATAATCAAAGGTTTTAATTTATTTTTAGTTTTAATCCAAATAAATTAGCAAGGAATTAGCTAGAAATCATGCTTGGATAGCACCAACCTAGGCTTGAATCCTGGGATTAGATTTTGCCCAATCCTTACATTGATTGAAGATTGCCTATAACTTGAACGAGAAAATTTCAAGGAAGACAGGGTTGATTTTTGGGGCAAACAGTTGATTTCTAGGGAAACAGTGGATTTTGATAACATGGTGCAAGTTGGGAAAATTTTGGTTGACATTTGGTAGTAAGGCTTTGGATTTTGATATGACAAAATTTTTGGGAATACTAGGGATTTTGGATTTAGATTTGGCTTTATGAGGTTTAGTTTTATGTTTCTGGAGTTGGGATTGAAGTTCTAGAAAGGTTTGGAAGAAATCTGGAAAATTTTGGAAGCTTATGGGACTTTTTAGAAAAAAACTGGATTTTGGGAAAAACACTTAAAGTTTTCGATTGAATTTTCAGCGAAGTTAAGTTTTTCAATACGATTCCAGTAGGATTTTCTAAAAACTTATGGGTTTTTAGTTTTTGATTAAATTTTTTGGTGACTTTCCCAAAAACTGGTGGTTTTCCCAGTTTCTGATTGAATTTCTAATAAGTTCTTAGGGAATTTCTAGAGAGAAGTCAGAGCTTTTTGGTCTAGAAAGAGGGAGGGCGAAGGCTTCTAAAGCAAAAAAAGCTAAGAAACGCCTTTTATAGTAGCCTAAAATGATGTCATTTTATATAGCCCAAGATCCACACGTTGACGCGCTGACCTGTATGCTGACCTACACTTTAACTTGACCCAATCCTAGGTTTTCCTTTTTTCATTTTATTTTTATTTTTATTTTATTTTATTTTAAGTTTATCGTATTTATTTTTAGTTTTTTTATTATTTTACTGATTTTATTTTATTTGAGAAAGTTACTGTTTTGTAAAAATTCATTTTGTTGCTTTATTTTTGAAAAAAATAAGTTTCTAAAACATATATAAATAAATAAAATAAAAAACTTTTCTAATAAGTTTAAAAGACAAATAAATAAAAACAATAAATAAAAATTCTTACAAAATAAATTCATGAATTTTACCAAATTATTGAAAACTTTTCATGGATTTAATTTTTAAAATGGAATCCACCAAACTATAGGGAAATTCCATAAATCATTTTTCTTTCGAAAAAAATAATAATGAGAGAAAAATAAAAAATAATTTTTATCCTCTAAACTATTGGAGGATTGCTTTAAATTAAGTCCTATAAAACTATTGGGAAACTTGATGAAATTCTCAAATTTTTTTTTACAAAATCTTTTTATAATAAAATCTCATCAAACTATTGGGAGATTTGCTTCAAAGTAAGTGCTACCAAACTGTTAGGAGACTTTACTAATTTTTTAGAATAAAATAAATAAATCCGACGACAGAGCCTCTTTAGAGTGGGACATAAGTCTTCATGAATACTCTTGAGGTGAGAAAATTATCTTAAATTGCTATCAAACTATTAGGACAATCTTAAGATTAATTTTTAATATTAAACATTTAGGTAAAGCATAAACATTTTTTGGCTTGGATAATTTGAAATCTAACTGTTACCATCTTTAGGATGGGCGCTGTGGGGGTGCTATAACCTTTCCCACACGTAACCATACTCAACCTAAATTTTGGTTTCATAGATTAGAATCTACTATTTAAAGATACCTAAGTCAATCTTAAGACTCCTCTTTTAATAAGATAGATTTAGTCGGTGGCCAATTACACCTAAACAAAAAAGATTGGTGACGACTCCTCTAATCCATGTCTGATGATAGGTCATAGATCTATACGTTATGACAATTTGGTGACTCCCCTGGGGATATCAAGAGTCAGGCCAGTAAATGATTTCTTATTATCTAAACCTTGTTTAATAAATTTAGGATTATTTTTTTTATTTACTTTTTCTTTATACCTGCTTAGTTATTCATTTATTTATTGTATATATCTATCATTCATTTGCATGAGCATAACATAAGCTCTCCACCCGAGCTCTACCTTTAGGAAGGAGTGAAGTACCTACGCTCTTGTGAGATTTCATGTTTTCGTATAGGCTTGCGAAACACTCCTAGTCAAATTGAACCCTTTTCGCTTGTAGCTTATGATAGGCGAGGATGAAGGTGCCTTACTAGCCTGTGATAGACTATGATGTAAAGAACAATTTGGAAACCTTTTAAAGGTAATCCAAACTGCATATAATTAACTTTAAGAGCCTAACCATAGATAGGGCCATGTCCACCCACCATTTATAGCTAACTGAAATCTAGGGTCATGTTGTTTTACTTGCTTTATAGTGTTTATTCTTTATTTTTTATTGAGGTGACTAACCAATTTTCTTGTCTTCTTTTTATTTATTTTCTTCTTCTGCATATTCATAAACATATATGCAGATTGTATATTATGCTTACTAACTTTTTTTTATGCATGCATTTATTCTCGTGCATAATCTGAAGGCTTTATAAACATCATTTTAAATTGGCACATTATGGGAAATCAAGGTTCAAGGATAGCTCAACACCACTACTACACTTGAGCTAGAGCCAAAATAATGGAGCAAGATAATGCAAGTCATCTCGAAATGATAAAAAAGGCCCATGAGATACTTGAAGGAAAATTAAGCAAGATTTTGAAAGCTTTGAAAAAAATAAATAGAAGAAAAGCAGTAGAAGAAGACATCTCACATAAAGATACTGAACCACTATATCCTTCGGGTTTTGCTTAGCATCAGGCCCAAACCATTCTCAGCTTTCAGCAACAACAAACCATATTCCCAAATTACAATTAAGGGAATATTCAGAGCTATACCAATCTTGTCTTCATTGAAAAAGCAGATAGGCCCACCCAATTTCCCAAAATGGATGAGACCAAAAAAGAAGTGAAGTTACAGACAGCTATATCCCCTAAAGACTTTAAGATCGATCAAGCTACAAGCATGATTGAAAAAAGATTATGGACTATAAAAGGCATTGATTTTTATGGATCTATGGATGCTGCCAATCTTTGTTTAGTTTCAGATGTTATGATTCTTCCAAAATTTAAAGTACTAGAATTCAAGCAATGTAACGATACTAAGTGCCCCATTACACATATCATAATGTATTATTGTAAGATGACAGTTCACACTAGCAATGAGAAGTTGTTCAAGCATGTGTTTCAAGATAGCTTGATCAGGTTTGCTGCAAGATGGTATATCCAATTAGATAGGACTCGCATTAAGTCATGAAAAGATTTGACTAAATCTTTCATCAACCAATACCATCACATCATAGATATGGCTTTTGATCACCTTTCGCTGCAAAGAATGGAGAAGAAAACATTTGAATCTTTTAAAGAGTATGCCCAAAGGTGGTGAGATATTGCTATTCAAGTACAACCTCTCTTAATAGAAAAAAATGATACTGCTATTTGTAAGCATTCTAAAGTCGCCATACTATGAGAAGATAACAGGGAATGCAACTAAAACTTTTGTCGACATGGTGAGGGGAAATCATAAAAAATGCAATCAAGAGTGGTAAACTAAAAGAAAAAAGATCATCTGCTATTAAAAAAATGCCCAAGAAAAAAAAAAGTGAGACTTAAGTTGTGAGTTTTAATAGGCAGCAATCCAGAAACTACTCTCAGCCAATCTATCTTATATATCATTGTCCTGCAAGTAATGCTTATGCTATACTCTACTAGTCAACTCTAGGATTTTCTTATCCATCTACATCTAGGCCCTCTGTTCGTCTAACTATCCTAACAAGTGGTGTGCGAGAATCACAAAATCAAAAATAGCCCACATTTGATCCTATTCCTATAAGCTATATAGATTTGTACTAAAAGCTTTACAAGAACCATTTGATTGCTCTCGTTCTTGGCAAACAACTTAAACTTCCTTATCCCAAATGGTATAACTCCACTGCTCACTGTGACTACCATTTTGGGGTGATGGGCCATTCTACTAAAAATTGTATCCCTTTGAAACATATGGTGCAAAGATTGATTAAGAAAGGGCTAATAAATTTTGATACTAGTGAAAACACAGCATCTAATGTCAATGGTAACCTGTCACCTAATCGGCAAAGGGCATAATTTTAGGAAGGATGATTGGAACTGTTTATCATCTTAGACTTTTTGAGAATGTGGATCTTTTTTTATGTACTTGAATTTCATCTTATTTGTTATTATTTTAATAAAGTGACGTGTTTGATGAATTTTCATGATATTCTTATTTTGTGTAAACCCTATTATTCACTTTATCATACCTTTTTTCTATATCCATTCTTTAATTCTAAATAATGAATGTTCAAACAGTTATGTTAATAATTCAAGATTCAACTTTGAAAATACCATTTGATTAAGATTGTTGGTCCATAGAGACTGCTAAATAAAAGGATAAGTTTGTAAAAGAATTTTAAAAGTGACGCAACACATGATCTTTGCTTATTCACAAGTTTACTCTTAGTCAATAAAGATTCCCTATTGAAAGTATTCATCTTCGAAATAAGAAATTGCTATCTTTCTTCTACCCTTAAAAAAAAGTAAAATCATTATTTGCTACCCCATTTGAGCCTATTGAAATTTTTTTCAAAGAACCCTAACCAAGGATCACCACCATACCAAGGGGTAAAGGTCGAGAAGTTTGTTTACCTTTTGTAATTTTAGGGACAAAGTCCTTTTGTGCTCAAGTTTCTTGAAAAATGATGTAAAAAAAAAAAAAAAAGCAAAGAAAATGAAAAGACTTTGTTAGGGCAAAATTGCCAATGTACTCCATTTGAAAAATGATCCTTGGTTTGATTACCCTTCAAATACAATTTGGGCCTGTTTCATTCATTTCTTTCATAACCCTTTACCTTAGCCTACGTTACGTCCTTTAAAAGTTCATTTTAATCAAACGTGAATACGTGATTTGAATAATCATGGTTTAATTAAGGTAGATTTGTTATCAAATTGAAACTTTGATAAAAGTATCGCTAATAGATATAAAGGAAATGAAAAGAAAAAGGAGAACAAGGTGTTAAAAAAAGGCAAAAAAAAGAGAAAAAAAGAAGACTTAAATTGAAAACCTAAAAAGGCAATTTACGTAAAAATGAAAACTTGAAAAAATAACTTCATGTAAAGATCCCAAGAATGAGGATGATGATTAACCCAAAGATTAAAGATATGTGTTTTTAAAAAATGATTATGAATTTGAGTTCAAAATTATCTAAACAATCTTTATTTTGAATGTTAACATCCTATTTGAATAAATCACAACATTTTTCCCTTGTTCACCCTTGAGTTATTCTTGACCCTACCTTTTATTCTTTCAATAATAAAGACCCATTTTTTTTATCCTTCACCAAATGAAAATTCTTTGAGTGAATCAAAGAAATGTATCATGTCTATCACTAATTTGAATGATGACAAATAAATGAATGATATTTTTCATAGAGTTTTCCAATTTTTAAAAGAAATCCAAGATGAGACGAGTGAAATAAGCCTAAAAAGATGCCTTAAAAAAAACAAAGGAGCAAACAAGGTGACCCAAGGATGAATCCAATGATAGATTGTTGACACGACATGTGAGTTGTGATCAAATAAGAAAAAAGACATGGATTAGCTGACAAAATTTGCTTTGAGATTATTAATACTAAGAAGCTAAGAAAAACTAATGGAGTCTTAAGAACTTTGTTACCACAATTGAAATTTCATGATATCAGCATTATATACATCCTAGATAGGACATGCCTCTACAGTGTCGCATTATCACTTATCACTCATTCCAATCTTGACTTAGTCCAGATCATTTTCTTGACTCGTAGCATCATTTCGGTCGTAACATCATCTTGATCATTCATCTTCAAATTTGACTTAGTCTTGATTGCTTTCAGACTTACGGCATTGTCTTGGTCATTCATCTAAAACTTTGACTCAGTCTTGGTCACTTTTAAACTCACGACATTGTCTCGATCATTCATCTTTGAGCTCGACTCAATCTTGGTCATTTTCAAACTCGCGATATCATCCTGGTCATTCATCTTCGACCTTGACTTAGTCTTAGTCGCTTTCAAACTCGTAGTATCATCCTGATTATTCATCTTGGATTTTAACTCAATTTTGGCCGCTTTCAAACTCACAACATCATCCCGATTATTCATCTTCAACCTCGACTCGATTTTGATCGCTTCCTAACTCGCAACATCATCCCGATCACTCATCTTCGACCTTGACTTGGTCTTGGTCATTTTTAGATTCGCAACATCATCCTGGTCATTCAATTTTTATCTAGACTTGGTCTTGGTCGCTTTTAAACTTGTGACATCATCCTAGTTATCTGATCTTGGCTCAGTCTATATCATTTTTTTGACTCGCGACTTCATCCCAATCATTCATTTTTTACCTCGACTCAATCCTGGTCACTTTATTTTTTGACTTGCAATTTGGTCCTAGTCATTCGATCACAGATTAATCTAAATCATTTTCTTGACTTTTCGATCTTGGCTTAAGTCCAAATCATCTTCCCAACTTTTTGACTTCGATCATTTTTCCAGCTTATGGCTTAGTCCTAGTCATTTTAATTTATTGCTTTGACTTTTGGAACAAAGTGGGTGTCTAGGTCTTTGCATCATCCCTGTTTAACAGAGATGTGCAAAGAGAGACAGCTATAGACACCCATATATGTTCGGGATCAATCAAAGTCTGCTATTTTTATATTATCGTATACTATATTATATTGTACATATTATTATATTATATTATTATTACTATTATATTATAATATATTATATTAGTATATTACATTACTATTATTAGTATTATATTATATATATATATTTATTATTATTATTATTATTATTATTTTCCATTTTTCTTTCTTTTTGATTAGCGATCCAATAAACTGAAAATTGGAATTGAATTCACACAGTTAAAGGTTTTAACTCATTTTCAGTTTTAATCCAAAAAATTAGCAAGGAATTAGCTAGAAATCATACTCAGACATAACCAACCCAAGCTTGAATTTTGGGACTGGATTCTGCCCAATCCTTAAATTGATTGAGGACTGCTTATAAATTGAACAACAAAATTCCAAGGAAGTCAAGGTTGATTTTTGAGAGAAATAGTTGATTTTTGGGGAAATAGTGGATTTTGATAACACGATGAAAGTTGAGAAAATTTTAGTTGACATTTGGGCAGTAAGGCTTTGGATTTTGATTTGGAAAATTTTTAGGAATACTAGGGATTCTGAATTTAGATCTAGGTTTCTGGGGTTTAGTTTTAGGTTTTTGGAGTTGGGATTGAAGTTTTGAAAAGGTTTGGAAGAAATCCGAAAAAATTTGGAAATTTTTGGGATTTTTTGGAAAAAACTGGATTTTGGGGAAAAACACTTGAAGTTTTCGGTTGAATTTTCTAGCAAAGTTGAATTTTTTGATGTGATTCCGACAAGATTTTTAAGAAATTGATGGTTTTTCAATTTTCGGTTAAATTTTTTGGTGACTTTCCTAGAAATCGATGAGTTTTTTTAGTTTTCGGTTGAATCTTCAACGGGTTCTTGAGGAATTTTTAGAGAGAAGTCAGAACTTCACGGTTTAGAGAAAGAGAGGATAATGGCTTTTGAAGTAAAAAACATTGAAAAGTGCCTTTTATAGTAGTATAAAATGGTGTCATTTTGGATAACCCTGGATCAGTGCACTGACACTTGCGCTGACTTGCGCTTTGACCAGACCTGATCGCAGGTTTCCCTTTTTATTTTATTTGTATTTTTTGATTTTATTTTATTTTAAGTCTATCATATTTATTTTTAAATTTTTTATTATTTTACTGATTTTATTTTATTTGAGAAATTTTACTGTTTTGAAAAAATTCATTATGTTGCTTTATTTTTTTAAATAAATAAGTTTTAAAAATATATATAAATAAATAAAACAAAAATAAAAATCTTTTCTAATAAGTTTAAAAGACAAATTAATAAAAAGAATAAATAAAAATTTTTAAATAAAAATCCTTACAAAATAAATTCATTAATTTTACCAAATTATTGGAGAATTTTCATGGATTTAATTTTTAAAATGAAATCCACCAAACTATTGAGAAATTTCATAAATCAATTTTCTTTCAAAAAAAAATAATAATGAGAGAAAAATGAAAAAATAATTTTCATCCTCTAAACTATTGGAGGATTGCTTCAAATTAAGTCCCACCAAACTAATGAAAAACTTGATGAAATTTTCAAAATTTTTTTTCTCCAAATCTTTTTACAATAAAATCTCACCAAACTATTGGGAGATCTACTTCAAAGTAAGTCCTACCAAATTGTTGGGAGATTTTACTACTTTTCTAGAATAAAATAAATAAATCCGATGATGGAGCCTCTTTAGAGTGGGTATAAGTCTCCATGAATACTCTTGATGTAAGAAAATTATCTTAAATTGCTACCAAACTATTAGGACAATTTTAAGATTAATTTTCAATATTAAACATTGTGGTAAAGCATAAACATTTTTGAGCTTGGATAATTTGAAATTTAATTGGTACCATCCTTTGGATGGGCATTATAGGGGTGCTATAACCTTTTTCACGCGTAACCATACTCTCGAACTTAAACTTTGATTTCGTAGATCAAAATCTACTATTTAAAAATATCTAAGTCAATCTTGGGACTCCTTTTTAAATAAGATAGATTTAATTATGTAACTAATCATACTTAAACAAAAAAAATTGATGACGACTCCTTTAATCTGTCTAGTGATAGATGCATGGATCTATAATTTATGACAATTATCAGTGTCAATGAAAGCTAGCCCAAATTTTGCAGTTTGAGAGCCTAGCTAGAAAGGACAACATGCGGGGCATTTGATGCATGGGTGGTGGTTTCAATAATACGAACAACATCGTCTTTGAAGTTGAAGATGACACAAAAAGATATGTAACGGATAAAACCCAGGTGTCTTAATCAAGTTAGACCGTCACTAGCTAGTGATTGAAGTGAAATCAATCCAAAGTACAAAGAAAAAAAAAAAAAGAAAACACCAAGTTTCTGAAATGCATTAGAAAGAAAACTTTGAGTGGTCAAATGTTGTTTCCATTTATGGAATTTAGAATGATCGATTGGTCACTTTGATCAACTTGGTACAATGAATTTTGCCCCCGCATGTTTGCTAGTTACATATGTGTCAATTCCTGGCTCCTCGACATTGATTGGAAAAGCAAGTTTTGGTGTTTATCCCTTGTGCACCCCCCCCCCCTTGCAATATCGAGTTTGAGTCGCACATTTGATTGGCCTTTTTGTTCAACAATATTTTACTAAATTTTGTTTTTGTATGTGCGGTGAAACTGACATATATATTAAAATTCTCGAGCATAAAAAATTTACTTCCATTTTACAAATGTGTACAGCTATACGTATTAAAAATTTATGTATCTATTTGTGTTCGACAATGCATTGTATTACTAGCAACAAGATTAAGCTGAGAAATGTAATTATTTTTTTTATAAAAAAGACCGTAATGTGGAGATATAAAAAAAAATTACAAATTTTAAATTTGTTAAATATCATTTTTTTTTTTTAAGAGTGATTCATAAACCAATTAGATTAAGTTTGAATTTGTTGAAAATTACACAGATTATATTTGATTAAATATTGTTCTCAAAATCAAACAAAATTCTTCACAACAGCATGAAAGAACAGATTTTTAGCACATCATGGGTTTCATGTTCCTAAATCCAATATTGTAATAAAGGAACAAATTCCTTCATTCAAAATTTTTTTTAATATCTACAAATTAAGATAGGAGTTAAAGAGTATAAACTTGTCCAGGGGTCAGATTATCCATTTGAATCAGAAAGTCTTCCTGAAATTTAGAAGGATTTGGAAAAAAAATTTAGATTCATTAAATTGATTTCAATTTGAAATTTAGGCATTGAAAAAGGACCGAGCTTTAGACATAAAGTTTAAGGTTAAACTAGAACCTGAAATTTAGAAGGATTTAGAAAAAAAATTTAGATTCATTAAATTGATTTCAATTTGAATTTTAAGCTTGTTTGAAAAAGGACCGAGCTTTGGACATAAAGTTTAAGGTTAAACTAGAACCTGAAATTTAGAAGGATTTAGAAAAAAAAAAAATTTAGATTCATTAAATTGATTTCAATTTGAATTTTAGGCTTGTTTGAAAAAGGACCGAGCTTTGGACATAAAGTTTTTAAACTAGAATAGCTATTATATTTTTTAATTTATATTTATATTACATAAAAAATATATATAATTAAATAATATTTATGTATAAATTAATATTTTATGCCTATATATATTAGTCAAATTTAAACACCAAATTAAATTGATAAAAGTTTTTTTAGGTTTTATTTTGTTAATTATTTATTTTATCATATTAATATTTATTATCACATTTATTTTTATTTTTTTTTAATTTAAAATATAGGAAGTTAGATGGATTTGAATAAAGTGTTCTAAAAATAGGTCAAACCTGAATAACAAAATAAAATTCATATTTTGGATCAAATCCAACGCAAACGGACTTAAAAATTATTAATACCATATCTAGATGGATCCGAATTTAACTTGACCCAAGACCATATATGCAAAAGCGAGACAATAACATAATATGGAGGTCCTTTTTGAACTCATTATGTCATGATTTATGATAAATATATAATGTATTAAGTTCTAGGTTGCGCTCTTCACTTTTGAAAATTCTTAACGAATTACATGATACACAAGGTGCAAAACCCATTGAAAACTCCAAAATAAAGGGGAAAAGTATTAACAATTGGAAGAATATATAGCTCCACACGAGTCAAGGCCGTTAGATTTCGATAAAGTTTTTAAAATATTACAGTTTTTAAAATATAATTTAATTAATTTGATTATAAAATATATTTAAATTTTTAAAATTTTAATATTTTTTAACCTACCAAATTTGAATTTTATATAGAATTTTTAAGAACGAATTATTCCCATCCAAACCTCAAAAGGCTAAAATTTCCTTATCTTGTAACTGTATATTAAAGCTAAAAAGTATACTACCACATCAAGCACAATTCTCTAGTTTTTTCAATATTTTATTTATGGCTTTTTTACATACTTGTACCATTGTAGAATTACAAGAATTCTTTTATATGCTATTGGTTAATTATTTATTGGGTTTCTCCAATCCTACACCATATTACTACGTGGAGGTGTTGAAAGGGCAACTCTTCTGGACAACTTCTCAAGTTTTGCTAAAGCTTAAGCTTATACATGTTAGATTTTATTTTTATTTTTTATTGTTAAACAAGAGTGAATTATCAAAGCCAAATAAATGTCGTAATTGATGGGATCTTATATTGGCTTGTGCTGTTTGTTTTTGACTGCTGGTATGTCTGAAAGTGGAGGAATAATTAATGCATTTTCGAGGAGGGTTTCACTTGTCGCTACTGATGTTGTTGTTGCTAGAGTAAGGGATTTTTTTTTTTTTTTTTTCATTTTAAGGAATCTAAAGGCTTGTCTTCGCTTAAACAAGTTTTACTTATTGTTTGGCAATTTTCACCTATTTCCTTTGTTAAAATTATGGTGCTACTCTTTCTAATCCAAATCAATTGGCTATAAGAGGTATTAGTCGATTCATCAAGCTGCTATTCTGATGGGTCTGAAGTTAATTTGGGAATGAGGTATTCGGCATGTGATTATTGAATAATTTGTTATTGGCAGTGTCAAGAAAGATCCTTTATATCGTGTTATTAATCAATGTAAACAGTTTTTTCATAAACAATGAGAATATAAAATTAGATATATTTTTAGAGAGATTAATTTCTTTGCAGATTTTATGACTAGTTGAATTTTTAGAGGAAGTGAGAATTGTTACGTGCTAGGTGATCTTCCACCTAAAATTTTGAATTGTATACATGAATATATTTTAAGCGTAGTAAGGTCTCGGGCCTCCAGATTGTAAGTGGTTTTACCACTTTCTTGCATAAAAAATATCACCAGAAATTCTAATGCAATGATTTTTTTTTTTTTGTCATTAATTTCATGATTGTTATATTAAATTTTTTATCGATAAATTCTGATATTAGTTTAGCGGGTAACTTTCTAACAAATATAGATCCTCTCATGAAATAATTCATTGTAAATATTATCAATTAGTCTTGAGAAAGAGGTGGTTTAAGTGATAAAATTTTTTTACAAAGACGATCGTAATTTGAAAATAAAAAAAATTATAAGTGTTAAATTTTAAATTATGATTTATTAAATATTATTTTTAAAATAAATAATTTTATGAACTAATTAAATTAAATTTCGAATTCATAATATGTTTATTATAACAGTTTTGAAATCGCTAGATAAATTTAAAATTAAAAAAAGTCATCATCAAATTTTTTTAATTATGTATAATTGGTCACCTATTAAAAGTAATCTTTTTAATAAAATTTTTATTAAAAGGATAAATTTTTCTTGTCTACGAAAATAAGATCGGGTTTAGAAGTATAATTATGTGAGAAAAAATTAGCATCCCACAATGCCCGTTTTAAAAAATGGTATCATTTACTCATTTGTTACCCTTTAATTTTGACAAAAAAGATTTTTATTTTGATATTTAAAAATGATTTCCTTGATTCATTGCAATCAAAGCATTTTTTTATTATATTTTTTAATCATATGCTTGAAAGATGAATAAGAACCTTACGTATTAAAAAATTTTTAAAAATATTATAATACTTTGATAATAGTTTCTCACATAAGGATCTCTTAAGAATCATTATGCGGATTTCTTAAGAATCTCATCTTCGGTAATTCGTATTTATCTTCAAAATTAATAAAAAAAATATTTATGATTTATCCCAATATATATATTTTTTCTTTTCATAAAACATTTCTTTTTATTATTATTATTTTTTAATAAAACTGAGAAATTTTTATAAAAAATTATTCCAAATGTTCTAATATATTGACAGTATTTTAAATAAATTTTCTCATCTAGAGATTTTTAAAGAACCACTACTTAGATTTTTTTAAGATTTCATCTTCAAGGATTTCGTTTATTTTTGCAATTGGTGTTTATGGATGAAATATGCTATTCATTGATTAATTTATAATATTATTGCATTGTATAAAAGTTCATTTTCTCTTTTTTTAAAAAAATTTTTTTATAAGGAGAAACAAACAAGAATTCTTTTATTGAAAATTATCCTAAATATCTCAATACTTTGGCAATAATCTAAAAAACAATTTTCACCTAGAAATTTTTTAAGAATCGCTACTCGGATTTATCCAGAATCTCATTATCAGAAACTCACGTTACTTTCAAAATTATTGTTTGACAAGTAGATGATAAAATATGATATGCATGCAAAAAGTATTTTCTTTTTCCTTGTTTCCATTTTTATCTAAGTCATCTTGCTTATTTTTCTTTACATTATATCTTATCTAACTCAATTTATTTTTAGTTTTATTTTTATTTTATTGTCTTTGTTTTAATTATTTAATTGTTTTGTCTTCATCATCATTATTATTATTTTAAAATAAACAAGAACAAAGAAAACCTTTTATTGAAAATTTTTCTAGATGATCCAGTACTTTAGCAACGTTTTAGAAGAATTTTTTTATTTAGAGATTTCTTAGGAATCACTTCGCAAACTTCTTTAGGATTCCAACCTCGAAGACTTCCATTTTTTCTTCCTCCCCTTTTTATTTATACTTATATTTATTTTTTTCATTTTTATTTATAATTTTTTTAGAATAAAATGATTAATCACCACAAGCCATATTTGTGCATTATTTTATTAATTATATTATTTAAATAGTCATTTTTCATTTCCATCATTTCCTTCTTTTTTTTTTTTTTACCATTATCATGTTATGCATATATTTTAAGAAAAATAAATGAATGAAAAATCTTTTGTATTGAAATTTTTTTAAACATTCCATTTTTTATAGCATTTTTAGAAAAATATCATCACCTAGAGATTTTAAGGAATCACTACTCGAACTAATTGAATATTTTATCCGTAAAGATTTTCATTCTTATTATTATATATTGTTATTTGTTGTTATTATACACTTTTTGTTTTTATGCTTTTATTTATTATTTATTATTATTATTATTTTTATACCTTTTCATTCACATATTCTTTTAATTTACTATTTTTTTAAACACTAATATTCTTATTTCCAAAAAAATTTATTTATTCTAGTTATTTAAAACACAACTATGCACTAATAAATAATTTAAATAGTTTGAAACTAAAAAAAAAAAAAACAAAATTCGACTAGTCATGGTCAGTCAACAATCCAAGGGCGGTTCGAGTAATTCAAGCATAGTTCAAGGTGGTCTACTACAATTTGGAACTGTTATAGTGGGGTTATCGACTTAGGAATGATTCAAAAGAAATTCAGTTAAGCCGGCTAAGGGCTAATGGTAAGAACTGGATCCAAGTGGGGCCATGTGGACTTTAGGTCAACTTACGAGTGGACATGCAAATCTTGGAAGGTAAAATGACATCGTTTTTTTACCCTTTTTTAATTATAAAACTCAATTTTTTTCTACTTCATTTTACACCCATTTCATAAAAAAAAACTCTTTGCCTACAAACAATACTAGCGACTAAGTTCAAATACCTACCCAGGATCCAATTGGTGTATTGTTGTGCACCATCGGTCGCTATCATCGATCACCATTTGTTGGCGTCAAAAAATTCTTAAATTTTGCCTACCTGACCTTTTTGATCCCTTTTTTGCTATTCGGCCTCAATTTTTCTAGAAAACCCACCGAACAACCTAGATTTGGCCTTGAAAGCCTTAGTTTAAGAAGCTAAAATACCCTTTTTGTGACGCTAAAAACCTCTATTTTACACTATGTTGCTTCATCTTCCTTACTTGTTTCTTTCACCCAAAATTGAGCCTCGATCTCCTTCAAACACCCCAAAATGAAAGCCCTTTTTGTGTATCTTTTTTGTTTTTTTTTTTTGTTGTGGCTCCTTAAATGGATATGTGTGTTTTTTTTTTGTGATATCTGTGGATTTTTTTTAGGTTAGGTCGAATGGGTTTTTTAGGTATATGAAGAATGGGTTACAGTATTTGATGTGATTGGGTTGGTGGTTAAGGTTGCTTGGTGGTTCAGTTAGCTTTTATGGTTAAAAGGTTTATTTGATTTGGTTTTGGTGGATGATGATGGTTGTGGCTTGGCTAGGTAGAAGTAATGTAGTGGTAGTTGTGATTTTTTTTACCATGAATGATTTGGGAAAAGGAATTTTTATCCTAAATTTTTTTTTGATGTGATTTCTTAGCCAATCTTATAGCCAATTTTCTTTTGTTTAGTCTGTTTAAAACTCCAAGAGTCTAAAAATCATATCTAGAAAAATGATTCCTTATAAATATAAGTTTTGAAATTTAAAAATCTTATTTGAAAATAGCTTCCCATAAATAGAAGCTTTAGAAATTTAAAAATCTCATTTGAAAATGATTTTTTTATAAACAAAGGCTTTGGAACTTTAAAAATTTGATTTGAAAATGGCTCATCATAAACAAAGGTTTCGAAACTTTAAAAATCTAATTTGAAAATGGCTCATCATAAACAAAGGTTTTGAAACTTTAAAAATATTTTCTAAAAATGGCTCCTCATAAACAAAGGTTTCGAAACTTTAAAAATCTAATTTGAAAATGGCTCATCATAAACAAAGGTTTTAAAACTTTAAAAATATTTTCTAAAAATGGTTCCTCATAAATAAAGACTTTGAGATTTTGAAAATCTTATCTGAAAATAGTTCATCATAAGCAAAGGCTTTGAGAATTTAAAAATTTGATCTGAAAATAGTTTCTCATAAGCAGAGGCTTTAGGACTTTAAAAATCTCATCTAACAATAGCTCTTCATAAACATAGGTTTTGGGACTTTAAAAATCTCATTTGAAAATAGCTCATCGTAAACAAAAGCTTGTGGACTTTAAAAATTTCATCTAAAAAAGCTTCGTGATATTATGACTCAAAGGTTCTACAAGTCGTACCTCTTTCTAAATCATTTCCCATTCTTCAATCTTTTCCTTGAAAGGTTCAACCTTAAAGAACCAAAGTTCAAACTTTTTTTTCTTTTTCTTTTCTTTTTTAATAACAGAATACAATTCATGAATGTAATGAATGCAATGCATTCAATGTGAGTATTATTAAAAACCAATGTTACACATCCTCCATTATGGTAAAAAGGTTCGTTGAGTCAATTCTTTCTATTTTTTGTCTTTTCACCTTAAAAACATCTAATCTCAACTCGGTTTGCAAATATTATGGACTAATTCTTTGTGAACTATAATGATCATTTGCCAATACCATTCTCGAATCCCACTTCCAACAAGTTTTTATTTTCATTTGAAAATTTTGAACATAGGCACTTTCCAAACTTTTTTTTTTTATTTGTTGTCATCCTTGAATTTAGCAAAATAATGCAAAACCTTTTATAAACATTATTAATCATTTATCACAATTCTAATTTTCATGACTAATGCGATAAATCAAAATTTCTTCAATATATGGGAATATGAAAGTATCAAAAAGTAAGACAAATCAAAGAAAAATGAGTATTTATCATAAGAAGGTACAAAGAAAGGTCAAATGACAAGCTTGAACAAGTGAACATCTCAAAAAGGTTACTAACAAAAAATTTAAATGGCAAAATCATTTTTAGATAATGAATATTCAAATAATCATGAATGACATTCCAAGATTCTTTCTCTTGACACCTATCCCATCAATGCACTTGGTCTTTTTGAGTTTATCGTACTGGAAATGGATATCCCCTTACAACTAAGCCATTTTTTTAGATTTTCAATTTAGATCGCACCTTCGACTCAAACTACCATTTTTGGGTTTTTAATTCGAATCTTTCTTTAATTTTTTTTGTTTGTTTATTTTTATTTGTATTTTTTTTTGTTTCCTTTTATTCACCTTTCTTTATTTCTCCTTTCAAGCAAAGTACTTTTTACAGCATCAAAATTTATTGGATTTGACAATTCACTTCCATCCATTTCCGTTAAAATCAATACACCACTTGAAAAAGCCTTTTTTGTCACATATAGACCCTTTTCAATTTGGTGTTTATTTTTTTTTATTATTGTACTGATTCGAAAGAATCTTCTTTAAAACCAATTCTTTGTAATGGAAACGCTTAGGTCAAACTTTCTTGTCATGCGCTTGCATCCTCCTTTTTTGAACAAGTGACTAAGGCAAAGTGCTTTAAGCCTTTTTTTTTTCAACAAGGTTTAATTGTTCATAGCAATTCTAAACTTAATCCATTTTTTTTAAATCCATCTCCATCAAGGCTCTCAAAGAGGAAAGTTTCACCTTAATTGGTGGCACAGCCTCCATCCTATATACGAGTGAAAAAAGAGTGGCTCGGGTAAATATGCATACTGATATCATTTAAGCATGTCAAGTAAAAGGTAATTTCTTATGTCAATCCTTATAAGTATCAGTCATTTTTTTATTATTTTTTTACTATTTTTATTGGTAGCTTCTATTGCCTCATTTATCTTTCAACGATACAAGGCTAAGTTATGGTGCTTGACCTTAAACTGAGCATAAACCTCCGCTAACATCTTGTTATTCAAATTGCAAGCGTTGTCAGAGATGATCCTTTCTGGCATCATTAATGCTGTCACTCTCTATTGTCAATAATAATAGCCTACTCTCATGTTTTGTCTAGCTATCATGTGACTATTTACATGTGTTCTACAACTCTCTTGATGTACTTCTTCAAGTATCCTTTTTTACTTCAACAGTGTTTACGTATCTTAACAACATTTGATCTTTACTTATCTTGTATAAAATTTTTTTGTCAAGGAAAAATCCCATAGCTAGCCTTTTGATAATTTGTTTGTCATTTTTTTATGCGTGTTATGGGTATTTTTGGTGTTTGACATATTGCATGATGTCATAGTACCAAGGCAAACCATTGATATTCTCTTCAATACTTGAGTAGTATGTTGGTGATCTTTGTACATTTAACTGGATAGGTTGGATCTCTACTTTATTCCTCATTTTGAACATTGCAACCAATGCAGCTAAAGTATTAGTCATCTGATTATCTACTCAATGTACATGCCAAAATTGGACTTTCTCAAATTGCTTGATCAAATCTACCACATACTTTTGGTATCGTATCAACTTTGAATCTCTCATTTTTCATTCATCTTGTAGTTGATAAATTACCAAGACTAAGTCCCTATATGCTTCCAACACTTTAATCTTTTTCTCGATTGTCATTTTGTAGCCCTATTATGCATGCTTCATATTCTATCATGTTATTGGTGCACTTAAAATCCAACCTTGCAATACTTGGGTAGTAATTTCCATTAGGGAATATCAAAACTGCTTCAATTCCATGCCTTAAAGCATTCAAAGCTACATCAAAAAACATTTTTCATGGTTTTTCTATTTGTCCACCTTTTTTAATTTGGGAGATGCTCATCAAATCTTAATCAGGAAAGTCAAACTTTATGTGTTTTATGTGCTCAAATTCATCACTTTCATGCTCTGTAAGAAATTCAACTATCACACTTCTTTTGATCGTCTTTTATGTAACATATACAATATTGTACTTGGAAAGCATAACTTGTCATCTAGCTAACCTCCTCGACAATGATGGTTTTTCTAAAAATATTCTTGAGGGGGTCTGATTTTGCTATCAATCAAGTTGTGTGGTATAGCATATACTGCCTAAACTATGGGCTACACAAGCTAATGCATAACATATTTTTTTTCAATTGAAAATACTTGGACTCGTATTCAATGAACTTTTTACTTAAATAGTAAATGGCTTGCTTTTTCTTGCATGTTTCATCCCATTGCCCCAACACACATCCTATAAAATTGTTGTGCATGAAGATACAAAATCAATGGTTTTCCCACTATAGGTGGTACCAATATCGATGAATTTAACATTTATTCTTTAATTTTTTCAAAGGCACACTAACATTCCTTGTCCCACTTGTCGAGGTCATGCTTGTAAAGTGACTTGAAAATTGGGTACACATTTGGAAGTGAGTTGAGAAATCAAACAGGAGATGTAATTCAACCCCTTAAAAAATCCTTTACTTCCTTTTACATGCGTAGGGGAGATAAATTTTGAATGGCGAGTATCTTATCTGGATCAACTTCAATGCTCCTCTCACTAATCATGAACCCCAACAAATTTTTTAACTTAACGATAAATGTGCATTTAGTTAGATTTAACTTGAGTTAGTATTTCCATAATCTTTCAAATACCTTCTTAAGATTGGTAATGTGATTCTCTTCTTCTCGAGATTTTACAATCATATCATCCATGTATACTTCTATTTCTTTATGCATCATATAATGGAAAAGGGTTACCATCACTTTTTGATAAGTAGCTCCTTCATGGTGTAACCTTATAGCAAAACGTGCCCCACATGGTAACAAATGTGGTTTTTTCGATACTAGTACGGGGCATTCTAATCTAGTTATAACTTGAAAAAACATCCATGAATGAGAATGTGGAATGCCTAGCATTGTTATCCATGAGAGTGTCAATATAGGGTAAAGAAAAATTATTTTTTAGGTTGGCCCTAATCAGATCTCTATAGTCCACACATATTTGAACTTTTCCATCCATTTAAAAAATTGGGACTATGTTAGCTACCCAACTCGGGTAATTGGCTACTTACAAAAAACTTGCATCAAATTATTTTTTCACTTCTTCTTTAATTTGTAATAGCATATCCAGTTTCACGCATCTTAATTTCTATTGCACTAGCTTACATTCCAGTTTTAATGGTAATTGGTGCTTTACAATATTTGAATTGAGTCTTGGCATATTTTGATACGACCATGCAAACACATTAACGAACTCCCAAAGCAACTCTTTTAACTTTCCCCATTTTGTAAGTGAAAAGGATGCATTCACTTTGATTATCTTCTTATTTTCCTTATCTCCTAAATTGACTACATCTGTAGCTTCCTCATGAGGTTCAATTTGTTTCCTCTCTTGTTCCATTAGTTTTAATAAATCAAGGGACAAATTGTAATCATCCAAGTCCTCTTCATTGTCATAATATATCAGTTCAGAGACTCGATCGCTCAACATAAAAATTTAAAATCGTGAAAACACGAGGAGTTGCCACTATTCTTTTTTAGGGTGTAATTGGCCACCTCAAAAATTTTATCTTTTAAATAAAATAATAAAACGAGTTTAAAGTTTAATAAAAAGATATTTTTGGCCTACGAAAACAAGATTAGGTTCGGAGTTGGTTACGCATGGGAAATGATTAGTATCCCTACAATGCCTATAAAAATTGATACCAATTAATCATGCGCTATTTATAATTTTACACAAAAATGGTTTCTATTTAGAATTTAATAATAATTCCCTTTTTTTAAGAAAGAAAATCAATTAAAAATCTTTGTTTAGGAATATTGTGAAAATTTTTAGATTAAAGAAATATCTTATAATTCTTCAATTATCTAGGCAGAATCCAAAGATAATCATTTACGTTTGAGATTCACCACATAACTCCTAAAAGTAAAAATAACAATCTTTGCAAATGATAATTGTTAGTGACTTTCCAAAATCTAGATAGAGTACCAAATATTATCTTTCTCGGAATGCTATTTTAATTTTATTATTTTTTGAAATTAATTTTTCAAAAAACTTTTTATGCAATAAAAAAATGAAAAATGATATAATTAACATTAAAATCAATAATTAAAATAAATTTATATATATATATACACGCATTATGAGTGCAAACAATGATTTAAAAATGAATATATGCAAATGTATCTTATGAAATAATGAAATGCGAATTTCGAGTTAGGTCTTTAAATATAAAAAGATCACTTAGACTCTCCAATCTCTAAACAGAGTTTGAGTGCGACTTTTATATTTAAGATCCTATTTTAATTTTAATTTTTTATTTAATTTTATTTTTTTAAAATTACAAAATTATATGAAAATTCTTAATAAAATAAAATTTCTTAAATACCATATTATCTAGATAGCATTCGAAAATAAATTATTTCACAAAAAGTTTTCATACAAATCCTTAAAAATTTAAAATGATTTGAAGCTTCGGAACTTTAAGGCTTAGGTTTTTATTTAGGGTTTAAACTAAGGTTTCTAGATTTTGCTGAAAGTTTAGGGTTTCATCTAGAATTTAGGGTTTTACCTAAGTTTTAAGGTTTCATTTAGGGTTTAGTTTTAGAGTTTCAAAAATTTACGGATATCTCTAAAAATCTTCAATTTTTAGTAGACTTTTAGAGTAAGCTTCTTTTTATAATTTTTCTAAAAAATTGAATTTTTTATATTTTATTTATTTTCCTTTTCGTTAAAAATTTTATTGTTATTATTATTTAATAATTCTCTAACATCTAAGTGGAATTATATATTCTTAAAACCTGATTTTGAATTTTTTCCAATATCTAAGTAGGCATTTCAAAATCTTTTTTTATTATTATTTTTTATTATCATATTTTAGGAGATCTTAAAATATAAATAACTATGAAAATACATGAATATAATCAAAGACTATATTAACATGTCAATTAGTATCATAATGCATATGTAAAGCCATTAAACAACCAAGATGAAGCATAAACTAAAATAATCATATGTTGCTAACAACAACAACAATAAATAATAACAATATTAATGCAAAAAGCTATTCATTTATATAATCTAAGTTTTCTATTATTATTTGTATTATTTGAATTTTCATATTTATTATTTATTATTAATTTTTTTATTTAATTCTCCAACAACTAGGTGGAATTAAATTTTCAAAATTCAATTTTGAATTTCTCGAACATATAGGTGGGGATTTCAAAATCTTTTTCTTTCTAAAACATTTATTTATATACATATAATTTTAAACCTACAAACTCTTTCTCTTTATATATATATATATATATATAACCTTAACTTTTATCTTAACCTTAAAAAAAGAAGAAAAACAAGTTGGGAATTTACAGCATCAAAATTTAGTAACAAACTTAAGGCAAACAGGCCCCTAAACACCCATGTAATAGCTAACTAGCAAGAAAAAGAAACAAAGACAAATCCAAGGCGTCCTAAGCAAGCCATTACTGTCCCCTCCTTCCTCTCTCTTAGAAAACATTTGTTTTTTTATATCTTGGCTGCCTTGTCTCTTCCATTTTAGGTTCAAAAAAACATACAAGAAAGGAGACCACATCTATATGATAGTCCTTAAGCTTCCACACAATCCAACATGCAGAAAAGATAAGAATGAATCGAATGGAGCACTTTTCTTCTGTAAAATCACATATGAAGTAAAAGCAATCCCAGCATTCATGAAAAGTTTAGACCTCAAGCTTCGATGGACCAATAAAACAGTATATATATTGTACATATCACATGCAAAAAAAAAAAAAAAAAAAAAAACATGCTTGGAAAATAAATTAGCAAGCATGGCATGAAGATGAAGCTTTAAGCTTCATGACAGTTCACCTCTTTCACTTTCACTTCTGGTCTTCTTCTCCTCTAGTTTTTTTCTGCTACCATTCTGCTCTTCTCTTTCGTTTCTTTCTCTTTTCTGCTTGTTGTTCTTTCATTCACTTCTCTTCTGTTGGCAGCGGCTTTCTTTTCTGGTTTTTGGTTCCCTTTTTTTTTGTTTTTTTGCTGTTTCCGTGCCTCACGTCCCCTTCTGCTGCTGGTTGTTTTTTTATGCCGCATGCTACCAGTTTTTTTGGTTCTGCTCGCCTATTTTCTTTTTTGTTTTTCTGTTTTTCCTCCTCTTTTGTTGTTCTCCCAGTTTCTGTTTTTCAATTTCTGCTTCTCGTTTTTTTCTGCTATTGCTGCTTTTTTTTTTAAAACTGTGCTCTCTTTTCTTTGATCTCTTTTTTGCTGCCTTTTCAGTTTTTTTATGGTCTCCATTTTTTGGTTTCCTTTCTTTCCTTTCGCCACTTCCCAAATGCCTTCTCCCCTTTTTTGGTGCTCTTCTAGTTCTGCCCGAATGCTTCCTTTTTTTCTTTTTTTCTCCCTTAACCGGCCACTACTTCATACGATTTTCTTCCGCTTTTTTTGGTTTTCACATGTATTTATCACGCCTTCATGCAGTTTTTGGTATCAGCTGTTTTTCACGTGAAGCTTCATGGCATGCATTGGTTTTTCTCCTCTTCACGTGAGCTGTAGTTTTTTCATCAAATTTTTAGCTTTCACGTTTCCATGTAAGGTTCTTGCATCAGTTTTTTGTCCCACATGATTTTCATGCAGTCTTCCTTTCACCATCATCACGCATTGGGTGGGCTTTCATGTACATGCAAAGAAATATAATAAGGCTAAATGGGCCTTTGTTTTTCATTTTGGATTCTGTTTTTTTTTTTTTATTTTGGGCTTTCAAATTTGCTTTCCTTTCTTTTCTTTTTTTAATTTTTGGACTTTCAATTTTTTATCAATTTTTGGGCCAAGCTTTTTTTATTGATTTGATTATTTATTTTATTTATTATATTATTATTTTTTAATTTATAAATTTTTTAATTAAAAATTTTTTTTAATGGTCAACAATGGACCATTAATGGGCTTTAAAAAGAAATATTTTTATCGGACATTTTATTAAGCCATTTTGGGCAATTATTTTAGCCTATGCAATTGACTTCATTTTTTGGGCCCATATTAAGTCTTATCCTTTAGCATTTAAAAATGATCCGTTAATAGGTTCGAAAAATTAATAATCAAGGCATAATTACAGAAATAAGCCTAGATTAAAAATATAAAATATCTTGGACAAAATTAGGTGTCTACATTCATTATCAAGTTCATCAATGTAAATAAGTTTTTCAATGTCAAATCTTAGATTATCATCATGATTATCCTTATATTCATTATTTAAACACCAAAAACCGAGTGAAATTGAAAAGATATAGGTGTATGTGTAGGAAAAGAAAAAAAAAAAAGATTTTAACTTTGAATGAATGAAATGAGAAAAGAAATGCAAATGCAAAACACCAGCCATTTTATTGAAATGATAAAGGAAAGATAAGCCCGTACACAAAACTCCTTTTAATGCTCTTAGGTAGAAGCATTAAGGAAATTAACTCACTATAATATTTTTTGAAAGATGTAAGGATACTTGGCAACTTTATTTTCTTCCAATTGTTTAGCTCTTCACCTAGGGAAGATGGATACACGAAAGGCTTCTCTTCTTAAGTTGTTGTCGCTTCATCACCCACCATATGGATATAGAATTAAAAAAAGGCCTCTTCCATGTTCAGTGTAGGTTCTTTTTTTGTGACCCCTAGTGAATCAAGATGAATACGTCTGCCTAAGCAAAATGTATTGTAGAGGTAAAGGATAACCATTTTTTTGTACTCTAGCTCATATCTTTTAAAACAGGCCAATCTCTTTTCTTTCCTTTCAATTATAGCTCTCTTCCTCTTTGCCATAGTGACCTTAAATCCTAGTTCAAATCTTTCCTTGTTTTTGAATACCTTCAATGGCTTCTTTATTCCTTGTAAATTTTTTTCGAGGCTATATCCAGCACGCCATCCTTTCCCAACTATTTGTTTGATGACCATCCCTGTTGCACTTGAAAAGCAAGGAGTAGAGACCTTTTGATCTTTTTTCCATATGAGTCGTATTGATAAATTCAAAGGATTTAAAAGAGCACTCTAGTGTCTTTTCTACAGCTTTTATATGAAGTAGTCATAGGCTTGGTTACTAGCAAGTCTTTTTCCCTATAAATGCAAATTTGTTGATTTTTAACTATAAACTTTACTTTTTAATGTAGAGATGATGGGATGGTGCTTGTCATATGAATCTAAGGTCACCCAAACAGACAACTATAAGATGGTGAGCTATCTTTGACTTAAAATTCCATAAAAAAAGTATGACCCTATTTGAATCGATATCTCGATATCTTCTAGCATCTTCCTTCGAGATCTATCAAAACCTTTACTATCATATGACTGGTCCTCATATATGATAGATTGATTGGTACTTTTGTCAGTGTGATTATGGGCATGATATTGATTGAAGAGCCATTATCAATAAGAACTTTAGCTAGGATATGTTCTTTACATTTAGTGGTGATATAAAACGCCTTGGTACTACCACGACCTTTTGGTGAAATCTCATCGTCATTGAAAGTTATGAAATTTGGTGCCATAATATTTTCCACAATATGATCAACATTCTCAATAGAGATGTTATGGTCCATATACACTTGATTCAACACTCTTAGTAAGGCATTCTAATATGGTTCAAAGTTCAACAGTAATGATAAAAAAAAATATAAGCGGGGGTATCTTGTTCAACTGTTTTACCATACTGTACTCACTTGTTTAATTAATTTTAGAAACTCATAAGCTTCTTTCTCAGTGATAGGTTTTTTATACAGTACATCTTAAACCATTAAAGGATGAACTTTTCTCTTTCTCCCAATACTTTTTCTCCTTCTTTAGCTTTTTTTTTTCAAGCTTTCTCTAGTAATTCTAAAGTATAACATCACTCGCTCTAAGTCATTTTGCCCATTCTGTTTATGTTTGCAATGCTGGTGGCATCTAGGTTACTTGAAGCTTGACAGTTACTTAATCTTTGTACCATAATATTTAATCATTTTATCATGGAACTACTTTATCGCTTTAATATGGGAATGGGCTAGGGACATGAATTGTTATAGGTGTCATGGGAAAAGAAATAGGTTTTGTTTTTGCCAAACTTGGTTTTTCGTAGAAAATAGTCATTGACTTGAGCACAAACTTGGAAAACATGCTCTCTGAAAATCTTCATTTTGTTTGTATTTGTCATGAGAAATGAAATAAACTGCTCTTTTTCCAAACTTGGTTTTTTATCATAGAAAATAGTCACCGACTTAGGCATAAATTTAGAGAACATGTTCTCTAAAGATCTTCCCTCTATTGCATTCATTAAATCTTGGTAATCTTTTTCGTAAAACTCTACCAAGGATGAATCTATCATTACTTACAGCACTTGGCAAAACATGCTACAATTTTGGATAAAGTGTTTGACAATATTCATGTGATATATACAAGTTTAAGCCAAATTGTAATCTTCATGAAAGATTCTTTGGTCTAAGGGAATTAGATGAAGTATGTCGACTTTGACCAAGCTTTTAAACACTTGACACATCGAGGTTTTAACTTCACCAACACTTCTCTTAACATGCACTAATATACCATCATCTATTGCATTGATTGTCAGCCTAGTGTGACTTGATAAAGGATTTTCATTAACATTTGGTTTTTTGCTAGTATCAAAATTTATATAGCAATGCTTGATCAAATTTTATACTTTGTACTTAAAAGCTATATAATTTTTTGCGAAATGGCCCGTAATCTCATGGTGATAATTGCATTAAGCATTTAGATAATTCCACCTAGGGTATGGACATTTCAATGGCTCTATGAAGATAAGTGCAATAAGATAGCTTTTTATCAATTGAGGAAGTAAATCAATATAGGACATGGGAATGGGGTTGATGGGAATTTTTTCTAGAGTGGCTTATAGCCCTTTAAGATTGCTTGTTAAACTATTTGGCTGAATGAAAGGTTAGGCTACAAGTGCAAGGGTGTGGGTAGACATGTAAGGGTGAAAGTCTATTGGAACCTTGGTTATGGTACCGGTTGATATGGATATAGAACTTAGGAAATATTATTTGTGGTAGGGTAATAGGGTAGGTAGGTTGGATAGGGGTGATATGGAATAAAATTTTTCGATGATTGATTCCCATAAGTTACAACATTTGTCTCTCCATCATTCTTTTTAAGTGGCATTGCTTTTTTGGAACTAGAGGTATCACCTACCTCAACTTGCCACTCTTTATGGTATTTTCTATCATTTCATTGGAGATCACTATATCAATAAAATCTGTTGATGCATTTCCAATAAACTTACATAGTATGGTGCTCAGAGAGTACTGACGAAAAGTATAATTATCTCTTTTTCAATAAAGAACGATCATACTTGAGTGGCAAGATCCCTCCATTTGTAGATGTATTCCTTAAAAGTTTTATTGGCTCTTTTTTTCATGTTTTGTTGTGATAGCCTGTCAAGAGCCATGTTCAATACATACTTGCATATGACTCTTATCCAATTGAACATACCATTTAGCTACAAACCCAGTAAAGTTATCCTAGAAATAGTAGATCAAAAGCTTATCATTGTGCTTGTGGCTTGCCATCTTGTGACAAAACATTATGATATGGATTGATGCGTACTTATTTCATTGTATTTCTTAAAGTTAGAAGTTTTAAACTTCAGTGAAATTACTAGATCAGAGACTAAACTAAGTTCATTTGTAACAATACTACTAAAGACATCTTTTTTTTCTCAACTTTTAACCTCTCTTATAGTAAGTTATATTTGTGTTGAATATCTTCTTTCTTTCCTGACTCTGATATGTCTCTTAATTTTTTTTGCTCCTTCGGATCATCTAGATTCAGGATGAAAATTGGATCTACAAGGCTACATCATGGATTCTACCTGCATTGTCCATGATTTTGTTATTGGTTAGCTAGTGAGTTCATGTTAATGAAAGAATAAGGCTACCCACTTGTAGGTGGTGGATATACTATTTAAGTAGCTCGAGCATAGAGTGGTGTAAACTTGAGTGCGTAAAGTAACTCTTCTCTGACATTATTATTTTCTTAGGGTCAATTTTCATCTATTATAATAAAGGTTTTAACGACACCTTTTCTTTAGGCCACGCTTCCTATCAAATCCCTCAACTTTATCATTTGCCTTTTCATTTTTTCTTGCATTTTAGCCATTTGTTCCCACATATCTTCTTGAGTTTTTTCCATTATTTTCATCCTAGTTGTATGCTCATTTTCCTAGTTCTGATCTATGAATGTGTATTGGATGAAAGATGAGCATATTGGTTTTGAGCTTTCATCGGTTGAGTTACCCTTAAACTTTTATAAACACAATTTGAAAAACTAAGATGCCATATTATTTTTGTGAAAGAAAATTTTTCCATTTTAATTAAAAAAAAAAGATCCATTTTAATTAGATAAGTGTTAAGCAAAAAAGAACATGCATGATGTATATATGAATGCATTAAAAGGTATTTACTCTATGACACATTTCAAAGACTAGAACTTTTCATTGATTTTGAACGTCCATTGATTATATGAAGCCTATCATTCTAGAATTGTAACTATAAAAACATTTAACTTGCTTATAATGATTTTTAACTTTAACTAAAAAATCCAACAACTATTGCTAATAGCCCCTAGTTGGGTTGATTTCCTATATCAAAGTTTTTACCCTCTTGACCATTTCTCTTACTTTTTGCATTGCTTTTATAAATTTTACTAACTAGATGCTTTATGTGATGTTGCCTTCCTAAGGTTTCCACTTTTCACTTCATGCGAGCGTCCATTTCAAGATCATAAGTGTATCTGTAGTTTTTTTCTCTTTTATAATTGTAGAGATATAGTCCTTGTGTTCTCGTAATTGCTATTCCATCGCCTCAATTACCTAGCAAAATGAATATTTTTCCTTTTCCATTTCATAGTGGTTTCTCCTTTCATCTTTTATCTAAGCTTTTAATCTCACATTTTCTTTTTGGCATTCTATTGACCTTGCTAAAATTGTCGAATGCAATCCCTTTCAGTTTTGTTATTCTTGAGAAATCCTAATAGCCTTTTCCTCACTCTTTTTGGCTTTATCTTTCCAAAGTTGCATCTTTTTTTGAAATTCAATCATCTCCTTATGTTGCCACCACCAAGTCTGGCTTCCCTTTCATCCTATAGTTGGACTCGTATTTTTTTATTTTCTTGATGCAAATCTTTTAAATCATTTTTACCTACATCCTGATCTTACATTATCTTTTTAAGTCTACTTTCTCTAGTTTCTGCTACATATCTCAATTGTTTCACTTCTTTTTCGAGTCTCAAATTATCTTTTTTCATTTTTTCTTTTCTTGTTTTAAGTTTTTATTTAACAAGCTTGACTTCCAACAATGATTTTTTTACCTAAAGGTCGACTTATTGGAATAAGAAATCATCTAAAGGGAGCACAATATCTCTAGAACATTTTGGTTTCCAAATCAAGTAATCGAGAATTACTTTGTCGAAGAGAGGTCCTAATTTTAGCCTTCAAGTCTTTTCCATACGTGAATTGATTGTTCTGTTGTTATCAGCAAGCCTACTTCTCCATAAGCAAATTCTATTTGGGCGAGTCCATATGTTGCACGAACAAACCACTTTACGTCAAATTACCTTAGCACCATTTGTGGATCAAAGCTTACTACCCCCACAATCCTAAAAACAGTATCCATGGTTTATTTCGACCTCAATATAACATAAGCACATGAGGTATCCATGGTGCCATCCATTTGATCTAATTACTAGTAAGTCTTCGAAAAAATGCTATCCATTCTTCTTTAGACTTTAGCATTGGCCATTAACTCTAGCAAAACTCTTTAACTAAGCTCTATTTTTAAGGTAAGGTTTAAGGAAAGCATTTTTTTGGCATTTGAAATAGCTTTTTATCCACACAAATAACAATTATGTACACCTAATGAAATGTCTCCCATTCTAACAATAAAAATTCAATGACCTGATAGTCTCAACTAAGATTATTGGTATGGAGTTAATCGCTTAACTTTTAATTTGCTCAAACAACTCAACCACTACTAGCTATATATATCTTAATGTTTTTGGAAATATCACCATGCCATAAATTACCAAGATGAGTACTGCCATGCCTTGATCATCTTTCAAATGTCCCAAAATGAAATCTCAAAGGAAATGCCAAAGTATATCGGCACCTTTGCCTTTGTCCTTTGCTAAAGTGTCCATAGCCTCTACCTTTATTCCCATTAGTTTACCAATCTTCTTATAGTACCCTGACTTTGGGTTTTTGGCATATATCTTATTGAGGAGTTGAAGTTCCAATCTTACTAGAATCAAATATTCATTCCCATTAGTTTACCAATCTTCTTATATTACCCTGACTTTAGTTTTTTGGCATATATCTTATCGGGGTAATGAAGTTCCAATCCTACTAGAATCGAATATTTTTTTATGGTTGGTGTTAAATCATCCTTATTAAATGTAAAACATCTATATGATGGGTCCCAAAATTGGATGGCTATTTTAATCAACTGCTCCTCAATCACTACTAAGATAAGAAATGCGATCCACCCATACTTTTCACAAAACTTCTCTTTTCTCGCTTCATTTATCTGATCCTATATGGTAGTTAGATCCTCTAAATTATTTTGTGTAAGATTTAAATGTACATTTTTAAGTAATCCCAACACATAACCGACAAGTAGGCAATCTTCTTTCTTTTGTTGGGTTTTCTTAGACCATTCATACACCTCATTACTTGATTCACTTAAAACACTTATGGATGAAGAACAAATTTGTAATATTGTGGGATCCATGAAAAAAAACTTCATTGAAATATGTCTTGAAGTAAATGTCTTACTATGTTATTGTAATATGCTTAATATAATTTATGCAAAAAAGGAAAAAAATAGTATATAAAGATATGGTATGAAATTTGAAAAAGGAAAAAAAAGAGTAAAAGGAAACAATAATTAGTAGGCAAAACACCTTTGGGAATAATGAAATGATAAAAGCTTAGAAAATGAATTAGATAAAAAAAAAAGGTTATTTTTTATTTTTAGAAAAAAAAAAGGATATGAGACAAAGAGTTTACTCTTTTTAAGAAATTACGACAAATATGAATGTATATATTTATGATTTTCCTTAGAATAAGCATTACAATACTAGTGTTCCGTTACTTGCTTTCATTTTTTGGGATGATCTACAAAATGTAGGCATGGCTTTACCTAAAGTTAGCCCTTATGGTTTACTATATGCTTAAATTGGATTTATTTGCATCTAAAAGATTCCAAAATTATTCCTTACTAGTGTCCATGTGGGACTAGTGAGGCATTCCAATCCTCACTCATCATAATCTACAAATGGTAAGGGTTCAATTTGATTTGGAGTATTTCACTTGTCATTGGGAGTTTATCACTTCATGAGAACATAGGTACTTTACTCACTCCTAAAAAGGCTAGATACCAAGAATAGAGCTTATGCATAATATAAATGTACAATGTGTGAATGAGGGAATAGAGTATCATAATCCTTATTTTAAGTGCCTTATAATAACAATAATAAAACATATGAAGCATAAAATAAATGACATGGTTAAAATGAAATGCAAGTTTTTACTTTTATTGTTGGTATTGTTATTATTATGATTTTTTTTTTAAGAAAACAAAATCACAATTGAGGAAATTAAGATTAAATACCACTTAAAACCATTAAACCAAAATTAAAGATTACACATGATTAATTTTTGGCTTTACTCTTTAAAAAAAATGATGTCTTTAGTGGAGTCGTTATACTATCATAACAATTTTGGAGCTATTAGACAAATTTAAAGACAAAAGCAGTTGCCGCCAATCTTTTTTGGCTATGTATAATTGATCACCTATTAAAACTTACCTTTTTAATAAAATCTTTATTAAAAATAATTTTTTTGTTCTATGAAAATAAGAGAAGGTTCGAGAATAAAGTTACATGTGGGAAAAGATTAACACCCCTATAGAGCTTGTTTTAAAAATGATACCATTTAATCATGTGTTATTTTTTAATTTTTACAAAAAGGGTTATAATTTTGATATTTAAAAATGATTTCCTTTATTCATTGCAATCAAAAAAAATTTTATTATATTTTTTTAATCATTTGCTTGAAAGACAAACAAGAACCTTGTGTATTGAAAAATTTTCAAAAAGATCTAGTACTTTGGTACTATTTAGAGGAACTTTCTTACCTAAAATTTTTTTAAGAATCACTACTCGAACTTTTCAAGAATCTTATCTTTAACGATTCGTATTTATCCTCAAAATTATTAAAAAAATAAATATTTATGACTTATCCTAAATATATATTTTCTTTTCATAAAAACATTTCTTATTATTATTTTTATTTTTTAATAAAAAATAAAAAATATTTATCGAAAATTATTTCAAATGCCTTAATACATTTATGACATTTTAGAAAAATTTCTTCACATAGAGATTTCTAAAAACTCAGTATTCGAATTTTTTTAAGATCTCATTCACAAGGATTTCATTTATTTTTGGAATTGATGTTTATGGATGAAATATGCTATTCATTGATTAATTTATAACATTATTACATTGTACAAAAGTTTATTTTTTATTATTTTTTATAAGGAGAAGTAAATAGGAATTTTTTTTATTGAAAATTGTCCTAAATATCCAATACTTTGAAAATAATTTAGAAAAATTTTCTCACCTAAGAATTTCTTAATAATCATTATTTGGATTTCTTTAGAATTTTATCATTGGGAACTCACATTACTTTTGAGATTATTGTTTGACAAGCAGACGATAAAATATGACATGCGTTCAAAAAGTATTTTATTTTTCTTTTTTCTTTTTTTATCTAAGTCATCATACTTATTTTTCCTTACGTTATATCTTATCTAACTTAAATTCTTTTTCTTTTATTATCTTTGTTTTAATTATTTAATTGTTTTGTCTTCATTATTATTATTATTATTATTATTATTTAAAAAGAAACAAGAACAAAGAAAATCTTTTATTGAAAATTATTTTAGCGCTCCACTTAAACAACATTTTATAAAAATTTTCTCATTTAAGGATTTCTTAAAAATCATTACTCAAAATTTTTTAGTATCTCATCTTGAAGACTTCCATTTTTGCTTCCCTTTTTTTTATTTATACTTATTTTTATTTTGTTTTTATTTTTATTTATGAAATTTTTTAAAATAAAATTATTAATTACCATAAGCAATATTTGTGCATTATTTCATTAATTATATTATTAAAAGAGTCGCTTTTCCGTTTCCTTTCCCTTTCTTTCTTTTTTTTGTACCATTATCATTTTATACATATATATTAAAAAAATAAATGAATGAAAAATATTTTGTATTGAATATTTTTCAAAACACTTTATTATTTAGTAACATTTTTAAAAAAATATCATCACTTAAAAATTTTAAAAAATCACATTCGAGTTTTTTTAATATCTCATTTTCAAAAATTTTTATTTTTATTATTATTTATTGTTATTGTACACTTTCAAGTTTTTAGACTTTTATTTATTTATAATAATTATTATTGTTATTATTATTATTATTATTATTTACACCTTTTCATACATGTATTCTTTTAATTTACTAATTTTTTAAAAACTAATTTTCCTATTTCCAAAAAAAATGCATTTATTTTATATATTTAAAACATAAATATGCACTAATACACTAATAAATAATTTAAATAGTTTAAAACTAAAAAAAAAAAATTATAAAAAATCGACTGATTATTGCTGGTCAACGATTTATGGACGGTTCCGGCAATTCAAACACAGTTTAAGACGGGCCACTGTGGTTTGGAGCGGTTCCGACGGATTTGACCGACTTAGGAATGATTCAGAGATGGTTCAATTGAGCCAACTGAGGGCTAATGTTAGGAACTGGATCTGGGTCAGGTCGTGCGAACTTCGAGTTAACCCACGGATTGATTTGAGCATCTGGGGCATAACACGACATCGTTTTTTTTTAATATACAAGTTAGTTTTTTTTGCTACTTCATTTTACACCCATTTCATAAAAAAAAAAAAAAAAAAAAACTCTTTGCCTACAACCTAGAATAATCTTCAAATTTTGCCTACACGACCTTCTTGATCCCCTCTTTGCTATTCCGGCCTTGGTTTTGCCAGAAAACCCCCCGAACAACCTAGATTTGACCTTGAAAGCCATAGGTTTCGAAGCCAAAACCCCCCCTTTGCCACGCTAAAAGCCTCCATTTTATACTATATTGCTTCCCCTTCCTTGCCTGTTTCTTCCACCCAAAATCGAGCATCGATCTCCCTCAAACACCCCAAACCGAAAGCCCCTTTTTTGTATCTTTTTTTTTTTTTTTGCTATGGCTCGCTGAAAAGGGATGTGCTTTTTTTTGTGTGATTTTTTGTGGATTTTTTTTTAGGTTAGGCCAAATGGGTTTTTTAGGTAGATGAGCAATGGGTTACGATTTTTGGGGTGATTGGATCGGTGGCCGAGGCTGCTTAGTGGTTCACTTGGCTTTTGTGGTTAAAGTGTTTATTTGATTTGGTTCTGGTGGATGATGATGGTGGTGGCTTGGCTAGGCAGTAGCAGTGTTGTGTGGTTGTGATTTTTTTTTTTTTGCTATGAGTGATCTGGTAAAGGAATTTTTTTCCCAAATATTTTTTTGTATGTGATTTCTTTTCCAGTCTTATAGCCAATTCCAAATTTTCGGTTCATGGGAAAGACTGAGTAGAGGGCTAATGATCTGGTGGGTAAGAATAGGGGTTGATGGCAGCTAGATTTTAGCTACACTGGTGGCTATTGCAAGTGCTAGGGTGGCTGCTAGGGTGGACGGTCGACTGTGATGTTGTAAAATCCCAGTTCCTTAAAGTTTCATTCTTCCCATTTTGAGTAATATTTCTTCAAAGGATGGGTAAGTACTCTGTAGCCAAAAGAAGAAAGGGGATCTAGTAGGAGACTAGAAAAGTGGGCTAAGGGTGGGACGGCCATATGGCTATGGGCTTGGTTGGTTGGTGCCGTATAAGGCACATTTTGTTGTTTTATTTATTTTCTTTATTTATTTGTTTATTCATTATTATTGTTTTATTCAGATGCCTCAATTAATAAAAAATTTAACTAATTTTAAAGTTATAATTTTGGGGCATAATATTTGGATATGAACCATCTTTGTACGTTGGTTTTTCAAGCCCGATTGAACTCAAACAAAATGTGGACTGAACTTTAAGTTTCCATATTCAATTAACTTGTGCTCTAGATTTTTCCTCTTAACTTTATTCACACAATCGATCCCTCCCGAATTTAAATAACTAACTCAATTAGATGTTTGAACAGTTATGAATTGAGAGCTGTTTATAAAATAAATATTCGGATAAAATAAAGTATCTACAATGTTTTTTTATGAACAATTGAATGAAATCATCCCAGGTGCATGGAGAAAAAAATGACTTTGTTATGGTCAAAATGGCAATCACGACCTAAGATTTAATTATCTGAAGGATTAATTTTTGTCTCATATACTAAGTTTGCTTTCTTTCAACATCTGAAAGATTACTAATAACATTCGTTAAAAAAAAAAAAAAGAAGAAGGAAAGATTACTAATAACATGTTTTTCAGAACTTTTAATTGAAAGTGGATCCAAATATTTTGAGAAGAGAAATTGGAGTTTATCAAATGCGAAAAGATTAGTTCTCATTATATAACCTAATCCAGCGGATTAAATTTTGTATTTATTTAAAAAAAAAAAACTACTTCTAATAAGATTTTATTTGGATGATAATAATGAGTAAAAGTAAATTAGGAAAAGCCAATTCGTTGGTTATTACAAATTGAAAAATTACAAAAATAAAATACATATATTTAAGCATAATATTATTATAAAAGCAAAAAATTTACATTTTCTTATTCACAAAAGTTAAGTTCTTAATTTTCATTCTTCAAAATATCATTTTCATTTTATACATAAACTTGGTTTTCTTTTTTTTTTTACATGTAAATTCACTCTTTCTTTAACTTTTGAAGAAAAAAAAAAGAAAAAAAAGTTCAAAAAGAAAAATGGATCCTACATATATTTGTTCCATTATATTTTGAGACAGGTTGATCAATGTCCCATACGTAGTTGCTATAAAATTTTGAGTCAGGGAGTTGCAGGTCCAAGCCCTAGTCCTTGTTCTTTTCAAGCTAAGCACTCCTTATAGTTTCTTCAAATATATTTAGGAAACTTTTAATTTCTTAGCCACTCCAAATTAAAAGGAACAAAAAAACATTTGTTTGCTTCCTTTATAGTAGGGTAAGCCACCAGCCAAGATAATATATGACCTAACTCAGATTGACAATTCAAATATATATATACATATATATATATATATATATTTTCAATTCCAAAATACCAAAATATTTTATTCGATCTCAATAGCGAGACATACCCTAACTTTACCCATTTTTAAAATTACATAATAAGAAAAAATGTTCATAGGTCGAATTATATCAGACCCGATCATCCTTCTAAAGGCCTGGCCAAAGGATGCTTTTAATTAAAACTTATGACAAAATTTCAAGTGTTCATCAACTGTATATTGATTAAATTTTTGTAGATAAATGTAAATATAAATATAAGCTACTCTTTTAAATATTATTGAAGGTAAAGGCTTCTCCTACAAATGCATGTCAAATTCAAAAAAGAAAATTATTAGATTTGAAAATAATGTTAATTTTAAACTAAGGTCCTAACATGCATCGTGCATGGTAGCTAAATGATTGCCAAATTATCTTAATAAAATTTGTCTCCCCAATTTAACAAAAAAAAAAAAAAAAAGGAAAAAAGCTAAACATGCCCAAGCAAGGTTATTATTTGACAAAAAAACAAAATCACAAAAGAACAAAAGAACAAAAGGTAACAAGAAGGGGAGAAAAGACCAAAATAAAGGCAATGAAACATAAAAACCAAAAGCCCCTGAGGATTGTCTACTTGCATTGCACTTAGATTCCATGGCACAAAGGATAAGGATTTGCACTAAACGCAAAAGGAGACAATACGAAAGAAGAAAACACCATGAAGGCAATGCCAAAATCAAATATAGCTCTCGTAGGACTAGCAATCACCTTGGCCACATGTCCTTTGTCTTGTGGTCTATCTAATGGAAGTAGACAAACCAATACAGCCAACAAACCATTGATATAATTGGTTCTCTCCCAATTTCCTTAATCATTTCCTTGTTTTTGCTTCTCTTTTTATTTTTACTTTTTCTGTTTCTTCTACATATACAAAAGGAAGTATTGTAATGGCTTGAACCTGTGATTTCCATCTAAGGCTCCCTTTACCCACACTATTTTTTATTTATCCCAAATAAAAAACTTTGGCAAAGTATAACATTTTGAATCATCATCTAACCTCCTATCATTTTATTGCAATCAATTCAATCTTCAAACATCAATTTTCTCCAATTGAATTTTTATTGGACAAGAATTGATAAATTGTCAACAACTATTTCCATCCAATTGAGGTTCAATTGTGTGAAAAATATGTTTAAGGATTTAATTAGATGAAACTAGATGTTGAAGGGTTTAATTAGATGAAAATAAATGTTTTAAATATCAATTGATTACAATAAAACAATAGAGAATTAAATAATTATTTAATTTTTGTTTAATAATATTTTTATATTTAAGCCAAAATTTTTTTCTTTTTTTCTTCCAAAGAAATAATAACATTAAGTTTTTTTTTTTTTTTTTTGAGTTAAAATTAGAATTCAAACTCGAGATGTTCAATCCTAGAATTGAGTTTAGTACCATTAAGATAACTAGAGTTACATACTAGCTAACAATATATATCTTTGAGTATAAGATGGTTAAGTGATACCCAGTACTATATTATACGTATGGTGGCTTTGGATTCAAATCTCGAGAAACTAAGTAATTATATAGTGTTATTTGTAAATATCGATCGTTTTTAAACAAAGAAGAAAAAGGGTATGGCCACAACTTTTATAGCATGGCTAAGCATTTGACCTAAGGTGAATTATTTGAAGGCAAAAATTTCATCCATGATGTGAAATGTCACTGTAAGAAAATGGAAGATTAGTGGCAATTTAATAGTGATGTTTCACTTACAAACTCCGTCGTGTTTTTATAAAACTTAAGGCTTTTATTATCAAAATGTCACTAAATATTTAGATAGAGACGTTTTTACTTATAAACACTACCCAAGACAAAAATTAACGACGTTTATCAACTAAAACGCCTTGAATAATCCTCTGTAAAAAATGAAATGATTATTGAAGACGTTTTTGATAGAAAATACTTTGTATAATCCCGTTATAAAAATGAATAAGAGATTACTGAAGGTATTTTTGGCAAACAACGCCTTAAATAATCCCCTCATAAAAAAATGTAGTCGATTATTGAAGGCATTTTCTACAAGAAACACCTTCAATAATTTTGCTAAAAAATTTGAGAGGATTATTGAAGGCATTTTTGGTCAAAAACTAAAAATGTCTTCAATAAATATCCTATCAAATTTTAAGGATCATACAGTTGTTAACCATAAAGTCGTAGGTTCGATTCCTCCTTTTAGCCTATTTTGGATTTTTGAAGGGATTATTTGTAAAGGATTATTCAAGGTGATTTTTGGGTAAAAAGGTATTTACTAATCTATTTAAAAATTTTGGAGAGAGAATATTGAAGGCGTTTTTGATAGAAAAATGCCTTCAATAATCCATAGAAAAAATTTGGAACGGATTCTTGAAGGTATTTTTAGCCAAAAACGCCTTTAATAATCCAACCAAAAAATTTTTATGAAGAATTATTAAAGGTAGTTTTGGTCAAAAATGCTTTTAATAATTCATACAAAAAAATTGGAATAGATTATTGAAGGCATTTTTTGCCTAAAATGCCTTCAATAATCCATTCAATAAATTTTTATATTGAATTATTGAAGGCGATTTTGGTCCAAAATTGCCTTCAATAACATTTTGTTAAGGATTATTCAAGGTGTTTTCTGGCTAAAAACACCTTTAGTAATCCCATCAAAAAATTTTGGTTTAGTTATATATGTGAAGTCAGTTGTAGGTTTATGCCCAGAAAACATTTGAAGTCAGTTATAGGTTTATGCCCAGAAAACATTTGGTTTATATTTGTGATACTATGAATTACATTTTGGAATTTACATTATGAACAATGTTGTATTTCAATAAATTGACCATACATCCGAATTTAAAATTGATAATGTTGCCATATAAATATACTTTTCTCAAATAATCGTACTCAATATATGTGTATTCATATAAAACAAATATATAACAATAATTTTAAACCAATACCTTAATCTATAAAATTAAATTATCCATTCAACTTGGCATGTTGAAAACATTATAACAAATGATCCTCATATATTTACATTCAACCAACAATGTCCAACCTCAAGGTTTATCAATAAATGATAATACATACTCACATCACTTTTTACGGACTTCATCAAGTTCCTCCACAGTGAATCTCTCATTACTCTCCCACTAAAAAATATATCAAAAGTAAATGTTGATAAACGAGAATATAATTTAGCTTTTTTTTTTAAGATATAATGACTTTATGAAATTTATACTAACCTTGAATGGTGTGATCATAAAATCATATAAAACTATCTCCTGCATAAAATAAATGACATAATATCCACATTCAATATATTTGGGTTGACGAGGTACCTAAAAATTAAATTTAGTGGGTTTAAGAAATATTTATCTATACAAACTCAGCATAAAAGAATAAATTTTACATTTACCGATAATGACACTCAGTTTATCTTTGCCTTCTTATCTAATGCAGATATTACCCTAAATTGAAAAGAAAAAAATTACTTAATACATAAATAAAATTACTTATAAAGAAACAGAAGATATATAATATAATAACATGTAATAACTTTTTATAAAAGTTTTAATTTTAGGGTTAAGCATCGTTGTTGATTGAGTTGAATTAAGTAAGTATGGCATTAAGGAATTGGTATCAATCACAATAAGCTACCAATGACGACTGCAAAATAATAAGAATGATATACTCAGATTAGACATCATATCAGATCCGGATAAGGTTGGAATAATTATTTGTATGAATATAAGTTACTACGCATTATACGAGAGCAAATAATAATCAACCCATTTTTTCATGCATTCAATCACATGATTAGCACAAAAAGTGACTGTGCCACTCTGCTCACTAATGAAGTTGGGGTTAACAAATCTAAATCTATAGGTCATTTGTCTCACCTTGACCTATTTATATAGTAAGCTGTATGATAACAATCAACAATCCTAGTTAGTAATATACCGTAATATAGATTAATACATATTGAGTTTGCATATTTGTATTTATAAGCTAACCTCATGTAAGCAACAATATCACAACTGATATTTCATCTAGTTCACAAAATTCTTCAACCTCATTCACACTAATGTAAGAAAATAATGGTTTATCAAATAACCCTTCCTCAGACTTAATGGTTATACAATTTTCTCCAAATAAATGATTAAGTGAATAATTAGATAACTCATCCATGGCTGCCTGAGCAAGGGTCATACTCTGAGTCCCAAATTTCTGTTACAATATATAATGAAATATAAGTATTAAAACCAAATCAATAAATATAATAAACAAATAATATTAAACTTATAAACAAAATCATACTTTATGGCCGGTAACAGAGGTTAGGTTCCTTCTTTACTTGTAATGAAAGCTTGTCCTAGGTAGATGATGCTATCCAACTAGCCTACAGGTATGCTATGCTGCATTGCTACCAACATGGCCTCCAAAGTAATGAGTCTTTGTTGTTACTTATTGAGACATTGCTCTTGATCATCAAGTCATTGCTATTGTTGCTCAATATTGCTTCATATTGTGCATTTGTTGTTCGAGGGGTTTTGGGTTGATTACTAAAAACCTTTGATGACAACACAAATTTACCAACCCCACAAAATCGACCAGGCCTTTCTTTAGCTCATAATGCTAAATACAATGGATCTTCGCCATACTAGATTGTCAATTCACCGAATTTAACTTTAGCACCATAATAATCTTGAAAGACAATAATAAGATGGGCTGTAACAACAAATCTATACAAGCTAGTATAGAGTCATGCATACAACCATAATGCCAATCATACGTGATTTAATGAACATTTATACATACAATCTTTTTAGCCAATTCTTCTATTGCTTCATCTGTAAAAGATCCATCATTTCGTAGATGTTTTTATTTTCAAACATCCTATATGGAAACTTCAGTGCCAGAGCCACTAATTCTTAATAAATTACCGTAATATAAGAATTAGAATCTATGAAAAGAATGATCATAAATATTCATTTATGAGTATAAAACAAATGCGTGAATACTTACAAGCTCATACTTGACATTTGCATATCCTTTTTCACTATCCAATGGTGATATATTTGTTTGGCTTTAATGTTCCTTTGGTTTTCTTTGATTTTCTACAAAAAAAAAAAATTACGTAACTCACATATGAAGATATTGAATATATTGCATAAAATCTTATAAACAATTTTTTTGGTAATGGGTTTATGTACTAAAAAAGCTTCTGATAGTTGATCTCAAACAAAATTTTTTCAATCTTCAACATTTATAACATCTGCATATGATATAGGTGGAACAACCAATATATCACCTTGATCAACGAGTGGTAAAATATATTGGATTGTCAATCTACTTTTAAAGTCTCTGAATGCCTTTCCAGTAGATTATAACACAAGCTTTTTATAGTTAATTGGCACGTCGAACTATTCCTAAATAATTTAACACAATTAGTATGAACACATTAAATTTTAATTAAATGATCATTTAACAAATTTTATGAAATAGTTGAATAAATATACCACAACCGACTATCATATACCATCCTTTATATCTTCAAGAACTCATTGTCAATTGGTGTAAGTATTTGAAATGCTACTATAGACAATAACACTAATATGAGTAGCCATCTTGGTAGCTCCATCAAACACAGGCTATCCACTTTGATTGAAGTCTATATGAATTTTTGTGTCACTCACTTTAATTTATTTATTTCATCTCCTTTTTTTTTTTACCTACAGGTGTGTCTTGTGCATGTTCAGCAGAAGAAGAAGTATGTTGGTCAAAGTCTATAATACTTGCAATTTTGATCATAATTATATGAAATACACAAAACTGTCTATCTAAATTTAACACTGTATGTAATAAAATACAAGCAATATCATACTACGTACAGAAACACCATTCAGCAAACCAATTAGTAATACGTTTAGAAACACCATTCAGCAAACCAATATCATACAATACCATTCAGTAAACTAAAATATTTAAACTAAACTGCATAGAAACACCATACATGCAATGACAGGCACTTAAACGACTAAGGTGACGGTGAAATGAATAAAAATATATATGCAGATGTAAATAGTAAGGAACCAAAAAAATTACCTTTGTCAAAGAATATAAATAATACAATAAACAGAAAAAATACCTTAATACAAGTAAACAAAGAAGTGCATGACGTTGAGTTGTTGAAGGTCAGTGGCGATGATAGAAATAAAGAAACCAAAAGTCAAACTAAAAGTGTTTATGGGGTTTGGTTTGGTTGGTTAATGTAGCTTTTAATCGTTCTCTATAATAGCAGTTTGTGATTTTGAAGTTTAAGATAAAGGAATGAATATAAAAATTATAAGTGGAGGCATTTTTTTTGGCAAAAACGCCTTCAATAATCCTGTTAAAATTTGACTATTAGATTATTGAAGGTGTTTTTACCAAAAGAAACCTGTAATAATCCCAAAAAAATTTTAAAAGGAAATTATTGAAGGCATTTTCTGCCTTCAATAATTTTATACAAAATATTATGATGATTGTTGAAGGTATTTTATAAAAAAAAATGCCTCTAATAACTTCTTTTAAAAATTTTGAAGAGGAGATTATTGAAAGCGTTGTTAGTCAAAAACGCCTTCAAAAATCTCCTTATTAAAATTTATGAGAATTATTGAAGGCGTATTATGCAAAAAATACCTTCAATAAATTCTTCTAAAAAATTGAAGTGAATTATTAAAGGCATTTTTAGTAGAAAATTGTCTTCATTGATATTCCCTTGATAAAAATGGAGGGGATTATTGAAAGCATATTATGCAAAAACACCTTCAATAAATTTTTCTAAAAAATTAGAATGAATTATTGAAGTTTTTTTTAGTAGAAAATAACCTTCATTGATATTTTTCTAATAAAAATGGAGTGGATTATTAAAGGCATATTATGCAAAAGAACATCTTCAATAAATTCATTTAAAAAGTTTGAAAGAATTAGTGAAGGTGTTTATAGTAAAAAAGACCTTCAATAATCCCCTTAAAATTTTACTACGAGATTATTGATGGCATTTTTTACTAAAAAGATGCCTTTAATAATCTCAAAAAATTTTTAATAAGAATTTATTGAAGGTATTTTTTTAAAAAAATGCTTTCAATAATCTGACCCATTTTTTCAATACCTTGTTTATTGGAGGCATTTTATGCCAAAAATGCCTTCAATAATCCTACCCAAAAATATTATGAGGATTAGTAAAGGCATTTTATAAAATAAAAAAAAAATGCCTCCAATAAATTTTTTAAAAAAATTAGAGTGGATTATTGAAAATATTTTTAGTAAAAAACTGCCTTTATTGATATTCCCCTGATAAAAATGGAGAGGATTATTGAAGGCATATTATGTAAAAAATACCTTCAATAAATTCTTTCAAAAAACTTAAGGGAATTAGTAAAGGCATTTGTAGTAAAAAACGCCTTCAATAATCCACTTAAAATTTTATTACGATATTATTGAAGGTATTTTTTACTAAAAGATGCCTTTAATAATCCTAAAAAACGTTTGAAAGGAATTTATTGAAGGCATTTTTTTTTAGAAAATACTTTCAATAATCCAGTCCATTTTTTCGATACCTTGTTTATTAGAGGTGTTTTATGCCAAAAATGCTTTAATAATCCTACCCAAAAACATTACGAGGATTATTAAAGGCATTTTATAAAAAACACCTCTAATAATTTTGAAGATAAGATTATTAAAGGCTTTTTTTGTCAAAAACACCTTAAAAAATAATCTCGTTAAAATTTAAAGGGATTATTGAAGGCGTATTATGCAAAAAACATCTTCAATAAATAAGCTATTAAAAATTTGAGGCAGTTAGTGAAGGCGTTTGTAGTAAAAAATGCCTATAATAATCTCATAGTTAAAATTTATTATGAGTATCGAAGGCATTTTTGGTAGAAAATTACCTTTAGTGATAAAAAAAGAAGTGAAGGCATTTTTCTGCCAAAAAATGTCTTTAATAATAGATTATTGAAGGTATTTTTACTTAAAAAAGCCTTTAATAATCCTAAAAATTTTTTAAGAGAATATTATTGAATGCATTTTTCTTGGAAAATGCCTTCAATAATCTACTCCAAAAATATTATGGAGATTATTGAATGTATTTTTTTTTGTTAAAAACACCTCTATTTGTTAGATGTATGCACTTGTGTCTTACAAACTCCAATAAAATTGTCCCTAAACTTAGTGCATCCAATCTCTAACTTCAAGCTTCATCTTCATTAATCTATTATTTCTCTTTCCAGACCAACTATAATTTACTTGAGCTTTCCTTCAGCTTTTAGTATTCGAGCTTTGTCTTTTAAAACCCTATTTCAATTATTCCTTAGTTATTTACTTTAGCTTTTACTTTATTTTACTATTCTTTCAGCTTTTGCAATTTACGATATTTTTTTTAGTTTAAAATTTTTCTTCAAAACCCACCTTCCTTAAATACCCATTTGAACCCCATCATCCATTTCCATTTCCCTTTCATTTTCATCTTTTTCAGGGTTTCCTTTAAACCAATTTTACCTTATTTCAACCCCAACTACAAATACTCTAGGGTAATGTCTGGTTTAGCAGCAAAGTTTTAAATGCTTTATATCAGGTAGCTGAAAAAGTACTTCACACCAAGGAGTTTTGATTTTCTGTAAGTACTGGTCTTGTTATTATTTTTTGTTTAAAATATAGTAAACCTAAGTATCTTACATGTTCATTTTCATATAAATGATTTATATAAATTTGGTATGATAATGTAGTAAGTACTAAATGGATAAGAGTTGGATGTAAAAGTCAAGATTAAGTCAAAAGTACAGAGATGAAGTAGAAAATTTTCTTTATTTTGCATTTGAGAATACAAGTAAAGATAATATGATATTATGCCCATGTGTGAAGTGTGCTAATATCGATTGACAAATGTGTGAAGTTATTTTTGAACATTTAATTTGTATTAGATTTGTCTCGAGATATGTTAATTGATATTTTCATAGAGAGTCTGTACCGTCAAGGTCTTCCATTACAGTTTTTTTAACTTTAAGGGCTCCCCAATACCAACATGATCTTTTTATAGTAGATGACATTGAAATCATGTTGCGAGATACTTTTAACATTCATAACCAATATTTACATAATATGTTTCCCTAAAATGATGGATTTAATCAGTCTAAAGTTGAAATGAATGAATTTGGTAAACATGAGATAGGTGTAGGTAATCAACAACCTAGAGGAGAAGCATCAAAATTTGATAGGTTACTTGAGGATATGAATGAAGAACTTTATGAGGGATCGAAGCATTCAAGGTTATCTTTCTGTGTTCGTCTTTTTCACTTAAAAAGCTTATGTGAATGGATGAGAAACTCTCTGACTTTATTGTTAGAGTTTATAAAAGAAATGTTTCTTTTTGCAAAAATCTATTAATCTTGTAAAGAATCAAAGAAGATGATTAAAGATTTAGGTCTCAAATATGAAAAACTTCATAGTTGTCCCAATGATTGCATGTTGTATTGGGGTGATAGAAAAAATAAAAAATCTTGTCATTTGTATGGTACTTCTCATTGGGTGAACAAAAACATTGATAAAAGGTTGAATGAGGATGGTGATGAAGTCTATGTCAAAAAGAAGTCGGTTAAGGTTTTACGCTATTTTGCATTAATACCAAGATTTCAACGACTTTTCATGTCTTCAAAAATTACAGATTCAATGAGGTGGCATTATAAGAAGTGGACAGATGATGGATCATTAAAGCATTTTACAAATTTTTTAGCATGAAAATCATTTTATTTTAGGTTTTCAGACTTTGCATTTGATCTTTAAAATGTTATGCTTGGACAAGCATCTAATGGATTCAACCCGTTCAAAATAATGAGTACTTTTTATAGTACTTAGTCAGTTTTATTGATTTCGTACAATTTGCTACCATGGATTGCCATGAAGTAACAGTCGTTTATTTTATCTATGATAATTCTCAAGAAAAAATATCCGAATAATGATATAAGCATCTACTTACAACCTCTTATTAAAAAGTTAAAGCAATTATAGAAAGGAGTTGAGACCTATGATGCATAAAAAAAAAGATAACTTCAATATGTGTGCTGTTTTATTATGAACTATCAACGATTTTTCTACTTATGCAAATTTATCTGGTTAGAGTACAAAATGTCATTATACTTGTCCATGTTATGCTACGCAGACATGTTCGAAGTGGTTACATAATGGTAGGAAGTTCTGTTATATGACACATCATCAATGGTTAGATGATAATCATTGATTTAGATTCCAAAAATATATTTTTGATGGAACTGAAAAGTTGAGGAGATTGCCTTTACCAATTAATGGGTCTAATATCTTGTCAAAGTTAAAAGATATTAATTTCACTTATGAAAAAATGACTTTATCAAGGAAAAGAGTGAGAGACATCTTTGAAGGTGGCTAGCCTCATATTACACAATTTGGTGATACTAATACTCAAGTTGATGATCTTGATGTTCAAAGTGATGAAAATGATGATGAAGAAGATGACCCTAATGAGTCTGAGTTGTGAAAAAAAAGAAATATCTTTTTTGAGTTACCTTATTAGGAATATAATTTATTACTTCATAACCTTAATTTGATACACATAGAGAAGAATGTTTATGAAAATTTTATTGGGATAATTCTCAATGTGAATAGAAGATCAAAAGATGACTTACAAAATTGGCTTGACCTAGTTGATATAGGGATTTACCTTGACCTTCATCCGAAGTTTCTTCCTAATGGCAAATATTGATTGCCTCTTGCCTGTTTTAGGATTTCTAAAGCTGAAAAAAATGTTTTTTGCAAGGTTTTGAAAAATGTTAAAGTTTCGGATGGCTATACGTCAAATATATTGAGATGTGTGAATTTGAAAGAACGAAAACTTTCTTCATTAAAGTCATATGATTATCACATTTTGATGCAAGACTTATTTCTCATTGCTTTACCTTCATCAATGTCAAAGTAAGTCCCTTCTGTGGTAATTGAATTGAGTAACATATTTAAAGCTCTATATGGGAAATGTCTAAAGGTGGAAGAGCTTGACAAATTTGAAGATCAAGCCACGATTACTTTATGCCATTTAGAAAAGATTTTCCCTTTAAACTTCTTCACTATTATAATGCATTTGGTTATCTACCTTCCATATGAAGTAAAAGTTGACGGACCAGTTTATTATTGATGGATGTATCCTATTGAAAGGTATTATTTGTTAATAGCTTGATTAGGTTATTATTATTGATCATGCCACTCTAGTTAAAAAGATATATGAAAAATGTTTTATACCATAGGTTTTTGGAGAGGTTAAATCTTATTATCACAACAAATGCTATCCGAAAGGTTCTATTGTTGAAGGATATTTAGCAAAAGAGTGTATGACATTTTGTTCTCATTATTTATAATATGTTGAAACGAGATTTAATAAACCATAAAAAAATATTGGTATGCAGCATACTGACTTTGCATATAGTTATCTTTTTTAAAGTTTTGGACAACCAATAGGCAAAGCTGAAATGATGGAGTTAGATGATAAATCTTAGGCATAAGCATAGCAATATGTTTTTTTCCATCATGACTCAATTGAATCATTTTGCATGTAAGTTTTTTTACAAATAAATAAATCATTCAATTAAGCATATTTTATTAAATTTTTTGTCATTGTTAATACTTTATCATGATGCTTTTAGTAAGTATAAAAATAATTTAAGAGCTCGTGCACATTATCGACAATCAAACCCTCGAGAACTTGATAAGTTATTCACCAAAAACTTTCATGAATGGTTAGGAGCAACTGTAAGTAATGCCATATTTCCCATTATGAGAAATCTACATAGAATGCTTACGGTATAACTAATATTAATAACATATATATATATTTATTCCACCTTCATAGGTTTAGAGTGGAAAGCTTGTTAGTGAAGAGTTGAAATGTCTTTCACAAGGTCTAAACATGATTGTGAAATGATACAAAGGTTTCATCATCAATGGATTTAGATTTCACACTAAATCTCGTGAGAGATTTAGAAGTACACAAAATTCAGGAGTTGTTATTACTTCATTAACTACTAGCTATGCTAGTGCTAGGAACATAAACCCTTTAGAGTGAAATATTGACTATTATGGCATGATTAATGATATCATTAAGTTGGATTATTATAGCAAATGGAAAGTTATCTTATTTCGATGTAATTGGGCTAATGTGAATAGTGTGAGGGGTATTGAGAAAGATTAGTTTGTATTTACACTTGTGAATTTTTCTCGATTAATTCACACTAGACAATAGCTCATCGATGAACCTTATGTTTTTTCATCTCAAGTTAAACAAGTCTTTTATTCTAAAGACCTCAAAGAATTAGGTTGGTTTGTTGTTATTCAAAACACCCCTAGAGACTTATTTGATATGGGGTTAGATACCAGAGATGATGTCAAACATGGAATTGAATGTTATCCTTTTACTAAACAAAACTTGGATGAAAATATCTCTAGTACCCCTGCTCAGTGGGTCCACAAAGATGTTAATGAAGATATTTATGAACCATAATGAATCATCTATATTTTGTAATTCGAGTATTTAAGACATAATGTAATAAATGCTTGTATGTAATTAATGTTGCATTCACTATTGCATATTTATTATATTATAAATCATACATTATCTTTTGATTTAAAGGAATACAATAATGTAATATGCTTTTATGATGAAGGTAAGCTACAATATGGAGGAGTAGATTGAAAGGAATACATATCAGAGATATTAGTTCAGAGCCATCTACGGCTCCTATTGATATTGGCTATGGACTGAATCTTTTGGAGGGAAATGAACGTACTATCGGTTCTAACTCAGTCACTTCTAACCCTTCAACTGCTATTGGATCTGGCAATATGGGAGGTCTAAGTTTAGATAGTATTTCGTCAATTGATTCTGCTTTAAATTTGAATACATGTATCATTTACTCTATATTTAGAATTCAATTATAATGATTAAAGTATTGGCGTTTTACAAATTGATTTTTCATTTTTTGCAATTGGTAACAATGGTCAACGGATGACCAAAGGCTGGACAACTTTGAAGAAATTGTTTGCACTACCTTCGAATGAGCGTATTGTAGTGTCTACAAACTCTAATAGGCAACCAATTGGTGAAAAGGCTTAACAGTTGACTGGATTTCTAGGCATGCTTGCCCGTAATGGAATGAAATTGCCTATTCATTATGAAATATGGCATAAAGTTCTAGCAGAAGTTAAGGCCGATGCTTTAAACCTTATTAAGATATTAGTATAATTAATTACATATAAAAATATAATTATTTTACATTTGGTTTATTGATTCAAACTTTTCTTATTGTATTATTATAGTCATGATTTATACTTGAAATACCAATTTCGTTTGTGCTTAAGTCATTGGAAAAGAAATGGAAAGACTATAAGCATAATTTGATAAATAAGTATTTCGATCGAAATACAACTATAGAGGCCACAATGGAAAATCTACCCCATAATGTGATTAGGTGGTAATATGAACAATTAGTTAGATTTTGGTTCTCAAGAAAAGGAGAGGTACTAATTTATAACTTTGTATATTAGTTTTAAATAATAAAAGTGTTTTATGTTTTAAGTTGGTAATATTTGTATTTCTACCTTATACACAATTATTTTTTATGATAGGAAAGAGAACAGATTGGGATTGGTAGCAGAAAGTGACAAAAATATAGTCACACAAGTGGATCAAAAAGTTTTGCAAGAAAGCAAAAAGAAATAGTAAGTTTATGATTTTAAACTTATTCTAATTAATGAATTTTTTATGCCATTAAAAGGCAAAAATGTAAATTAACAGTTATTGTTCTGTTACAATAGTTTTGATAGTTTCAATACATGATATTAAACTTATCCAAAGTATTAAACCTAGTTTCCACGGTTGATATGTATGAAAAAGTTATTGTTTACATTTATTTAGGACTTTTTGTGCCTTTAATAGGTAAAAATACAAAATTGTTGTTATTGTTCTATTTTAACAGTTTGGATAGCTTCAATACATGATATTAAAATTGTCTGAATGATTAAACTTGGTTTCTATGGTTGATATGTCTGAAAAAGTTATCGTTTATGTCTATTTGGGATTATTTTTTCCTTTTAAAGGAAAAAATACAAATTAAACTTTTAGATGGCTTCAATCCATGATATTAAACTTATCCAAATAATTGAATTTGGTTTCCATGATCGATATGTATGAAAGGCTAAAATGCTTTTATTGTTTATACCTGTTTAAGACTATTGTGTTATTAAAGGGCCAAAATATAATTTTACAATTATATTTCTATTTTAATAATTTAGATAGATCAAATACATGATATTAAACTTATTTGAAATTTTGAACTTGATTGACAAGCTTAATATGCATGAATAAGTTGAAGTTAATATGTATTTAACAATAACATATGTTTTTATATAGGAGATTGAAATGGGTGGTAAAATTGGACATGTGAAACATTTTCACTTAATACAGTTAAAAAAAGACGGATCTTACCTGAATGTCAAAACACAATAAATTGTGATAATTTGTAACATCTATTTTAAGAGAAAGTAAATATTTACTCATTTTACTATATTATGTGTCATAACATATAGATCCGTTGACCTACCGCTAGACATGGATTAGGAGTTATCACTAATCTTTTTTTGTCTAAGTGAGATTGGCCACCTAATTGAATTTGATCTGCAAAAAAGAGGTTAGGTTCAAAAGTTGATTGCATATGGGGAAGGTTGTAGCACCCCCATAATGCCTATCTAAGGGATGGGACTAGTTTGATTTCGAATTATCCAAGCCTTAATCATTTTTATGATTTACCAAATAATTTATTAATGAATTATTGATTTTTTTGTTATTCGAATTATTTTTTTCTTTTTTTTTTACTTCATTTTTCTTTTTACCCTTTTTCTTTAGATATAAAAATGGTAGAAATAATCTTCCCTTTTTCTTGTATTTTTAAATAAAACCAAGAAATAACAAAAAAAGGTTAAAATAAAATAAAATAAAACAAAATAAAAAAATAAAAATAAAATGGAAAAAAGGAAAACCTATGATCAGGTATGGTCAGGATGCAGGTTGACGCGCGAGTCTTCGGGTCAATGCGTGGATCCTGGCTTATCCAAAATGGTGTCATTCCAGGCATCTATATAAACTAATTCCAACGCTTTTGCTTTAGAATTCTTTTTGCACTCTCTCTCTCTAAACAAAAAAGCTCTGCCTTCTTTCTAGAATTTTTCAAACCACCTATCAAAAACTGGGAATTTAACCAATTTTTGGCAAAGTCATCAAAAACTTCAACCAAAAACTAAAAAACCATCGATTTCTGGAAAATTGGCCAATTTTACCAAAAAATTCAGACCCCGCAAAAAATTCAACCGAAAAATTTCCAAACCTAAAAAAACTCGAATTTCTCATAGATTTCTCGAATTTTGTCCTAATCACTCCCAGAACCTCCCAGAATTGTCCTGAATCCTAATCCTAACCTAAAAACCTAAAATTGAACCTACAATTTCATATTGAAATCCAGAACCATAAAATTAAACTGCCAAAACCCTTTTTGCCAAAACTTCCTAGATTTTTTTTAAATTTTTCCTCATTTTTTCTGTTGTGTTTCTCTGTTCTTCAGTGTCAGAATCAGTCTAATTTATAAGCAGTCCTATGAACAATTTTAAGAAACAGAAAGAATCATTCCCAAGCTTGAGTCATGGGATTGCTTTCTATCCAAATGAGATTTTAGGTCCAAAATTTTGGCAATCATATTGATTTGATTTTGTGTTGAACAAAAGGATTTTGATCCTGATTTTTTCATCCATGTACAGGTTGAATCGAAAAGGAAAGTAGCAAAGAAGAAAAGAACAGAAAAGAAAATGAAAAATAAAAATAAAAAAATAAAAATATAATAATAAAAAAATAACAATAATAAAAGCATCAATTTGACCTAAATGGGCTAGAATGGGCCCGAACCAAGATGGGCCTTGACTAAAATGGGCCTAATTGGGCCCGAATGAAAATAGGCTCAATTGGGCCCTGATTAAAATGGGCTTAATTGGGACCTGATCAAAATAGGTGTTTATAGCTACCCCTATTTACATATCTTTGTTAGACAAGGATGTTGCAAAGACCTAGAAATCCTCTTTGGTCTTGAATTTGAAAAATGACTTAGATTGAACCAAGGTCGAGTGACCAGGACTAAATCAAGTCGAGATAAAAAATAAATGATCAGGATGAAATCACGAGTGAAATAAGGTGATCAAGATCGAGTTAAGGTAAAAAATAAATGATCGGGGTGAAACCATGAATTATAAGAAATGATCTGAACTAAGCTAAGATCAAGTGACTGGGATAAAACCACAAGTCAAATGAAGTGACCAGGACCGAGTCGAGGTCAAAAATAAATGATTAGGGTAAAACCATAAATCATAAGAAATGATCTAGACTGAACTAAGATCAAATGATCGGGATGAAATCATGAGTCAAATGAAGCAATTAAGACTGAGTCGAGGTCAAAAATAAATGATCGAGGTGAAACCATAAATCATAAGAAATGATCTGGACTGAGCCAAGATCAAGTGACCAAGACAAAACCACAAATCATAAGAAATGATTTAGACTAAGCCAAGATCAAGTGGTGGATAATGTAAATGCATGTCTTACCTAGAATGCAAATGGAACATCAATTGTGGTGCTAAGGCTTTTGTATCTTCCTTTCTATGCATCCTTAGTAGAGACACCATCTTTCATTATCCTTAATATTTATCTTAACTATACATTTTAGCAAAAAAATCCTCATTCATTAACCTGGATACACATATTTGGCAAAGAAACTATTTTTTATCAACCTAGAGGTGCATTTTTGGCAAAAAAGCCATTTTTCACCAGCCTAGAAGTACATTTTTAGCAAAAAACTAATTTCCATCCACCTAGAAGCATATCCTTGGCAAAGAAACTAATTTTCATCTGTCTGAATGTTTATCCTAAGGGAAGCCATGCAAATAATTTTTTCTCTCTTTTTTTTTTCTTTTTGTTTATTTTTTTATTTTTTTTGTCTTTTTTTTTTAGAGGTTTTCATCCTTTGCCTTTATTTCTTTTAATTCTTTAAGGTAGCATACAATTTCTTATGACTTTGTTCAGTCATTAATCATTATCCCAGTTTCAAAGTGTGGGATGCAAGTTACACATTTCTTCCACTTATGAATGGGTATAAAGAAAAAGGACAAATATATTGGCAATGTATTAAAACTAGGAGAGAACAATAAGACGGCTTTCATTTATTTGGATAAGCAATAAATTATAAATAATGGTATAAAGATAAAAAAAAAGGTATTTAGGAGTAGCTATTTAAGGTAGCAATGCCCCAAGACAAATGATTAGATAATCATGATAATAAATCTTAGATCTCCTTCAAAAACTTAATTAAAACTTGATGCCCTAACACTTCAAAGCTCTTTAAAATTTATTGTCCTTGATATGCCTTCCCAAGTGATACCAATTCAAGTTGCCTTTTAGAGTTTCAATTTGAACCTTTTTCTTTGGATCCAAGTTGCCCTTTCGGGTTTTTAACTTGAACTTTTCTTTTTTTTTTTTTACTTTTTTTTGGGTTCAAAATGCCTTTTCATGTTTTCAATTTGAACTTTTTGCTTTTTTTGTTTTTTTATTTTTATGTTTTTTTTAATCAAGCAAAGTACTTCTTTATTATGTCAAAATTGACAGGACCAGAAAGTTCATCTCCATCCATTTTTCACAAGATCAAAGTTCCTGAAAAAGCTATTTTTACCACTAAGGCGTTTCCCAATTTGGGGTCTACTTCTTCTATCATCATGCTAACTTGAAAGGATTCTTTATAACACGAATTCTTCTTCTCGAAACTATCTAGGTTTGATCTTTTTGTATTAAGCTCTCATCATTCTTCTTTGGTACAACATGGCACAATGCCGTCAACCTCTTCTTTCAATAAAGTTCAATTACTCATAGAACTCTTAAATCCATTCAGCTTCTTCTAATCTTACTTCTCTTAGGACCCTTAACAATGGGATTTCTACTTCTACTGGCAATATAGTTTCCATCCCATAAACCAAGGAAAAAGGAATTGCCCTAGTAGAAGTACGCACAAAAGTTTGATATGCATGTAAAACAAAAGGCAATTTCTCATGCCAGTTCTTTTAGGTTTCAGTCAACTTCTTTAAAATTCTTTCGATATTTTTATTTACAGCTTCTACTACCCCATTCATTTTTGGATGGTATGGAGCTGAATTGTGGTGTTTGATTTTGAACTGAACACATACTTTTTGCATAATCTTGCTATTTAAATTCTTGGTATTGTCTAAGATGATTCTTTCTAAGAGTTCATATCTGTAGATTATCTCTCTTTTGATGAATTTGCAAACCACTAATCTAATCATAGTTGTGAAAGAGGTAGCTTCGACTCATTTAGTGAAATAATCAATCATCATAAAAATGAATCTATTTTCATTTGAGGCCTTTGGTGTAATAGGCCCAATGACATCCATCCTCCACATAGAAAATGGTCAAGGTGGTGCTATGACATGTAAAACACTAGGCGAAACATGAATCTTAGTAGCATAAATATGGTATTTATGACACTTTTGAGCATAATCGATGTAATCTTTTTTCATTGTCAACCAGTAATATCCAGCTCATATAACCTATCTTGCCATCATATGCCCATTTGCATATGCTCCACATGTGCCACTGTGAACTTCTTCCATAATCTTTTTAGCTTTAAAAATGCCTACACAGTGTAATAACACTTAGTCCTTACCTCGTTTGTACAAAACTTCTCCTTCTAAGAAAAATCCCATAGCCAACCTTCTGAAGATTCTCTTATCATTTTCTGTTGCTTGATCTGGATACTACTAATTATTTAAATATCGCATAATATCATAATACTAGGGGTTGCCATCTTCTTTCTTTTTCAAATTGGCATAAAATACTGGTATGTCTTTGATATCTAGTTTAATGGGTTGAATTTTTACAGTATCACCGATTCGTACCATTACAGACAATGTGGTTAAGGCATCTGTAATCTAATTTTCTTCACGAGGTAAGTGTTCAAACTGAATTATTTTGAATTGTTTACACAACTTTAATATATATTTATGGTAAGGAATAAGCTTTGAATCCCTTGTTTCCCATTCACCTTTTAGTTGATAAATGACTAGAGCTGAATCCCCAAACACTTTTAATGTTTCAATTTTTCTATCCAAAGCAGCATGCAATCTCATGACACAAGCTTCATGCTCAACTACATTATTAGTGCAGTTGAAATTCAATCTTGCCGTAATAGGGTAATAATGTTCTACTGGAGATATCAAAACTGCTCCAATCTCGTGCCTCATGGCATTTACAGCCCCATCGAAATACATCCACCATATCTCTTCGTCATCCTCATCTTTTTTTAATTTTAAGATGGCCATTAGTTCTTCATCTGAAAAATCAAGCTTCATGGGCTCATAATCATCAGCGGTTCATCTGCCAAGAATTTAGCAATGACACTTCCTTTGATTGCTTTTTGGCTCACATATACTATGTCATATTCAGAGAACATCACTTGCCATTTTACAATTCTTTCTGATAGTGATGGTTTCTCAAAGATGTATTTGATGGGATCCAGTTTAGCTATGAGCCAAGTTGTGTGGTAGAACATGTATTGCCTGAGTCTTTTAGTTATCTAAGCTAAAGTATAACACATTTTCTCTAATGATGAACACTTGGACTCATACTCTATAAACTTCTTGCTTAGGTAATAACTAGCTCTTTCTTTCTTGCCAGATTCATCTTATTAGCCCAATACGCATCCCATTGAGCCCTCATGTACTATTATGTATAGAATCAATGATTTTCCCAGAATAGGAGGTGCTAATATTGGAGGATTTGATAAGTACTGCCTAGTCTTATCAAAAGCTTATTGACATTGTTCATTCCATTTTTTATGAATATTCTTTCGAAGGAGTTTGAAAATAGGGTCACATTTGAGAGTAAGTTGAGAAATGAATCGGGACATATAGTTTAATCTACCCAAGAAAACTCCAACCTCCTTTTAAGTACTTGGTGGAGATAAATTTTAAATAGCCCGAATTTTGTTTGGATCCACTTCTATTCCTTTTTCACTAACTATAAATCTCAGTAACTTTCCTGATTTGGCTCTGAATGTACATTTAGTCGGATTCAGTTTGAGTTGGAACTTCCTCAACCTTTCAAATAACTTTTTGAGGTTAACTACGTGATCCTCTCATTTTTGAGATTTAGTAATCATGTCATCCACATACACTTTAATCTCCTTATACATCATATCATGAAAGAGTGTTATCATACCCTTTGATAGGTTACCCTGGCATTTTTTAGTCCAAAAAGCATGACTTTGTAATAAAAGGTTCCCTACATGGTGATAAAAGTGGCTTTTTCCATGTCATCTAGAGCCATTTTTATCTTCTTGTAGCTACAGAATTCATCCATGAAAGAGAATATTAAATGTCAAGCTTTATTATCCACCAAAGTATCAATGTGAGGTAAAGGAAAATTGTATTTAGGGGTAGCTCTATTCAAATCTTTATAGTTTACACATATCTACACCTTGCCATCCTTTTTAGGGACAGGTACTATATTAGCCATCCATTCAGGATATTTGGTCACTTGTAAGAAGCTTGCATCAAATTACTTTTTAACTTTCTCTTTGATTTTTAATAGCATCTCCAATTTCATTTTTCTTAGCTTTTGCTGCATCGATTGGTATTTTGGTTTCAATGGTAACTTATGCTCCACTATTTCGATACTGAGTCTAGGCATATCTTGGTAAGACCAAGCAAATACATTAACAAATTCCTAGAGCAAATCCTCTAATCGCTGTTGGTTAACAACTAAAAGTGAAGTGCCAATCTTAACTTTTTTCTTATTTTCGACATCACTTAAATTGACCAATTCAACCACTTATTGATGAGGCTCAATGGATTTATCTTCTTGTTCAATTAACCTCATTAAATTCAGAGACAAAGTATATTCCTCACAATCTTCTTCAATATCAAGTTTATTGGTATTAATTAAATTTTCAAAGTTAAACCCAGATCATTGTCATGATTATCTTCGCATTCATTTGGAGACCTAAAAGTTAATAGAACAGGAAATATTGGTAAGAAATTTTGATGGTGAAATGAATGGAATGAAAGAAATTAACAAAATGCATGTTCTTACTTTTATTAAAACAATGAAAAATAAAAGGCCCAAACATAAGATTTTTATCCCAATGCTTTTGGGCATAAGCGATTAGGAGATGTGGTTACATTGAAGAAAAATCAGAACCATAAACATTAGGATGGCCCTCCAATTTTGCAATTCATATCCTGATAGGCAAGGGTAAACTAAAGCTTCCTCGTTTTGGCTTCTATCATCCACCATGTGAATGGATAGCTTAGTAAAAGCTTCTTTCCATTTCAAGTCTTCTTTTGTATCCTCTTCAGCTCCCCAGTGTATGTATCCTCTAGGAATGAAAGTTTCATTCAAATGAGGAAAAATAATTGATTCTTTCTTTACCATTCTGTTATTGCTTTGCCATTCTTCAATCTCATAACCCAATCCAGATGTACAACTATAATCCTTAATCTTAAGAATTTCCCTTATCCTTTAAAGGCTTTTGCCCAGGCTAAACCTGATACTCCAACCCTTGTTAACCATCTGATTGATCATAATCCAACTGAACTTGAGTCTTTCACCCACTACATTAATAGGTTCAAAAGATCAGTAAGAGCACTCCAATGATTCTTTTGTCGCTTTCACATATAGGGCATTTATGGGTTGGGTCACCAATAAATCTTTTTCCTTAGCCAGAATCACCAATTGTCATTCTACATTGAATGGTCTTCCCAATAAACAACTGTATGATGGAGAAATATCCATAACTTGAAATTTTATATTGAAAACACATGAACCAATCTATATGGGTAGCTCGACATCTCTCAATACTTCTCGCCTAGTCTCATCAAATGCTCAAACTATCATTTGACTATCTTGGATATGAGATATATCGAAGGGAAACTTTTTCAAAGTGGACACGGGCATAACGCTAATGGCTGACCCATTATCAACAGAAATCTTGGCTACTATATGGCCTTTACATTTAACAATGATATGCAATGCTTTGGTGCTTCTTCTACCCTCCGACAGAGTCTCATCATCACTAAAAGAGATATGGTGTGGCACCACTAAATTGCCTATCAAATGATTCACATACTCTACGAAAACATTATGGGCCTCTTGGATGTATGAATTTATAGTCTCTTTTTCCATTCCCAACATTTGACCCAGCTTCCTACGACTTTCTGATTTGTGTTTCTTCATGTATATTCTGTCTGGATACAGTAGATGCATACCCACTAGAGTTGAGTATTTCTCAATTATTGGTACTAGATCAACCTCATTAAAAATGAAACATCGATAGGAAGGATCCCAAAATTGTATCATCACTTTGATAAGTGAGTAGTCAAGCTTTACTAACAAGAGATATGCATTATGTCCAAACTTCTCACAAAAAGCCTCTTACCCTAAAGGGATCATACCATTTCATGTGTTTGATAGGCTTTTCAAGTCATTATGTTTAAAGAGTAGGCAGATTTCTCCTGATAGTGTAAAGACAGCACCAGATGGCAAACAGTCTCTTTCTTTTAGCTGCCTTTTTTTTTTATTCCATTCTCATTTCTATGGGTGAGTCACATTTGGATAGCATAGATGAGGCACAAACCTGATTTTTTTATGGAATCCATGATGACTTTTGTTGAAATAGCTTTAAGGCAAGAATACTATACAATCTGTAAACATGTTCATGAATGTGTATAAAAAGAAATAAAAGAAGACAAAGAAATTAGTTAGTCATTTCAATGAGACATAGGCAAAACATCACATAATAGTTAAGATGACCTAGAATTTTAGATTATCTATAGAGGGTGGGAAAATAAGGCTCTATCTACGGTTGGGCTTTTAAAGCTAACTATATGTATGTGGTTTGGCTATTTCTAAAAAGTTCCCAAATTGTTCTTTACATTATGGTCTATTACAGACTAGTAAGGTACCCTAATCCTCACTCATCATAGGTTTCAAGAGGAAAGGGTTTAATCTGAGTGGAAATGTTTCGTAGGCCTATGCAGAGACATGAAATCTCATGAAGGCATAGGTACTTCACTCTCTCCTAAAGGTAAAGCTCGGGTGGAGAGCTTATGTTATGCACATACAAATGAATGACAAATATATAAATAGATAATTAGGCAAATATAAGCAATGAGAAATAAGCAGGTATACACAATGAAAGGAAAAAATAATAATGCAAATATAAGCGATAAAAAAGAATAAAATAATTTCAAACTTATTAAGTAGGGCTTGGATAATAAGAAATCATTTACTGGTTTGACTCTTAATGTCCCCAGTGAAGTCGCCAAGCTATCATAGCGTATAGATCTGTGGACCTACAACTAGACATGGATTAGAAAGAGTCGTCATCGATCTTTTTTTGTCTAGGTGTGATTCGCCACCTAATTGAATATGATATGCAAAAAAGAGGTTATGTTCGAAAGTCGATTATACATGAGAAATGTTGTAGCATCCCCATAACATCAATCTAAGAGATGATACTAGTTTGATTTTGAATTATCCAAGTCTTGATCACTTTTATGATTTACCAAATAATTTATTAATGAATTATTGATTTTTTTATTATTAGAATATTTTTTCTTTTTTTTAGTTCAATTTTCTTTTTACCCTTTTTCTTTAGAAATAAATATGGCAGAAATAATCTTCCCTTTTTCTTTTTTTTTTTTTAAATAAAAGCAAAAAATAAAAAAAGGTTAAAAATAAAATAAAATAAAAAAATAAAATAAAATGAAAAAAAAAACTTGCGCTTGGGTCGGGTTAGGACACGGGTTAGTGCACGGGTCTTCGGGTCAACGCGCAGATCTTGGCTTATCCAAAATAGTCTCATTCCAAATAGATATATAAACTAATTCCAACACCTTGCTTTAGAATTCTTTCTGCACATTCTCTCTCTAGATCGAAAAGCTCTGTCTTCTCTTTAGAATTCTTCAAACCATCAATTAAAAACTTCAATCGAAAACTAAAACTTTCATCGATTTTTGGAAAAATTATAGGAAAATTCAATCAAAAATTGAAAACCATCGGTTTCTGAAAAATTTGACGAAATTTCATCAAAAAATTCAAACCCTATCGAAAAATTCAATAAAAAAATTCATCTTTCACAAAAAAATTCATCCCAAACCTAAAAAAACCCAAAAAACCCAGATTTCTCAAAAATTTGTCCTAATACTCCTAGAACCTCCCAGAATCATCATGAATCCTAATCTTAACCTAGAAACCTAAAAGTGAACCTACAATTTCATATTGAAATCCAAAACCCTAAAATTAAACTGTCAGAACCCTTTCTACCAAAACTCTTCATATTTTTTTAATTTTCTCCTCGTTTCTTATATTGTGTTTCTCTGTTCTTCAATGTCAGAATTAGTCCAATTTATAGGTAGTCCTAGGAATAATTTTAGGAAAAGGACAATCAATCCCAAGCTTGAATCCTAGGATTGCCTTCTATCCAAACAAGATTTTAGATCTAAAATTTTAGCAATCATATTGATTTGATTCTGTGTTGACTAAAAGGATTTTGATCCTGATTTTTTCATCCACGTGCAGGTTGAATCGAAAAGGAAAGTGGCAAAGAAAAAAAAATAGAAAAGGAAACAAAAAATAAAAATAAAAATGAAATAATAAATATAATAATATAATAATAATAATAAAAGTATCTAATTGGACCTAAATGGGCCAAAATAGGCCCAATCTATATTGGGCCCAGACCAAAATGGGTTTAATTGGGCTCAGACCAAATTGGGCGTTTACATTATGAATTAATCATTGAACTTGATAGTTTTATCTGATTAATTTATGAAAAGTGATAGAAAAATGGTTACTGAGATAATTAGCATTGATGTTCTGTAAATCAAAAATTGAAAAATCAAATTTTCATAGAAATTACTGAAAAAAAAGGTATGGATAAGTCTGAGGCCTTGGATTGGGTCCAACGCCATCTACCTACTATAGACGTAGCCTCGGCATTTTAAATTCTTAGCAAGTCAGCCTTCGTAAAACATTTCCATATTGAGAGAGGAGTTGCAAACTATGCAATAACATTTTTAGCAAATGAAAGCAAAAAGAGAATAGAAATGTGCCAAAATTGAATAAGAACGTACCAAAATGGACCAAGAGCGTGCAAAATTTCAGCAGTTGCATGATTGATTAGATCATCTTATGAATTTTGTACAACAATAATTTTCAGGAACTAATATCAATGGTCTACCAACTCAGGTATTATATTTAGTAAATACTTATATTTTTAAATATAAAAATAGTTTATTATTAAATTTTAAAACTTTTATAATATTATTTAATAGGTTTTTGAGCACGCTAGTAACCAAGGTGAAAAAATTCCTTCATCAAATGACAGTATTTCAAATCTATGCAGTCATCAATTTTATACATTTTAAATTATTTGGTTAATGTATTAAAATAATTATGGATGTTATTATACTAATTATTAAACTTAATGTTAATTACATGCATATTTGAACGTGAATTAAGTATTTATTAATTTCAGTTTCTGAATTTTAATTCACTTTTATTTCTTTTAACATTTCTTGTTAATGAAAATAATAAATATTAAAAGAAATTTTTAAAAAAAGTATATTTCTTAATTTTACGGTGTTTGTGTTCAAAATGTTGCTAAATTTAGTGGCGTTTGTATCATAAAATGCCACTAAAAGTAGTGATGTTCTTATAAAAAAATGCCTCTAATTTAGCGGTATTTTTCTTAACAAATGCTACTAATTTAGTGGCATCTTATGATAAAAGCCAACATATTAGTGGTGTTTTCTCGATACAAATGCCACTCAATTAACGACGTTTTTCAAATACAAATGTCGCTAAAATAGCGACGTTTTATAAAAAATGTTGTTATATTTTCCTGATGCGTGTATAGCCAACATTCTTAGTGACATTTTTTGCAAATGTCATAAATCTTTTTATGAATTTTATAAATGCCGCTACATGTTGAAAAAAATGCCACTAAAGACCTAAACTCCTATAGTGTGTCTATACTTCATTTGGAGACTTATATATCCAGCTCTATTACTTATTATGTCTAATCAATAAAATAAAATGTCATGTTTGATCTTTATATACTTTCTTTTCCCTGCAGAGTAAATTGTATATTAATTTCAAATTTTAAAAGAAAAACTCAGAATTATGTTATCGTTTTAAAGATAAACAGTAAAAGAAAATGAGAGCAGAGAGAAAACGAAGATAAAGAAAGCAATTAACTTATTACAAAATTAATGAGGATGATTTTTTTTTTTGGGCACATTACATTAGTTTTGTTCCTAGCCATTGGTTTCCATCTCAAACACAGAAGATAATTACAACAAGAATTGAAAAAGACCAAAGAAAGAAGCGAAGTACATATTAAAACCAGTTTCTTTCATTAATAAGGACCTTGATTAGGCACATGCCCTGTCCTCTTCTAGATGATTTTGTTGGACATTGCTACTGTATCCAATCCTTTAAGTTTTTAATCTTTGTCAAGTCAGTCCAAAGGACTTGATCAATCAATATTGAAGAAAACCATAAAAAAAGAGCTATAAAAAAAGATGGAATTCAATGAAACTCCATATTATCAAGGTTTAATGGTGAAAAGCCTTTGCCAACTTTTTTTTTCTTTCTGTTGTTCAAACTTGAGAGCATTTTAGCTTTTGCAGTGGTTGGCTTTGTTTAGCCAGACAATATAACCAAATTTATTTTCTTTTTAATTTTTATAAAAATTAAACAATAATTGAAACCTATCAATGTACACTTGTTGTAGCGATTTTGGAATTTTTAGACAAAAAGAATTTTAAAATAAAAAAAATAAAAGTTGCCACCAATTTTTTTAAGGTGTGATTAGTCACCTAAAAGTTTATATTTTAAATAAAACTATAAAAATGAGTTTAAAGTTTATCAAAAAAATAATTTCGATCTACAAAAAATTAGGTTGGGCTCAGGAACCGATTGTGCGTGGGAAAGGATTAGCACCCCCACAACGTTCATACATTCATACCAATTAATACCTTATTTTAGGTGTTAGATGAAATGATTTTGATTTGAAATTTAATGATAGTTCCCTTTATTTTTTTAAAAGAAAATTAATTTTATTAAAACTTTTTATTTATGAATATGAGGAAATTTTTAAGTTAAAAAATTACTTTAAATTCTCCAACATCTAGGTAGAATTTGTAATAACTCTTTTCGCTTAAGATTTACCACAACACTCCTTAAAAATGAAAATAGCATTCTTTAGGGAATATAATTGTTGGTGACTATCTAACATCTAAGCAGAGTACCAAGAATTATTCTTTTCAGGATGTTATTTTTGTTTTATTCCATATTTTAAAATTAAACATAATTTTTTATGCAAAAATGCCAACGATGGTATTATTAGACAAGAAACAATAACTGAAAGTACAAACATGTGAATTGAGTGCAATCAATAATAAATAGATGCATTAATAGATGTTATGCGTAATAATGAAATGCAATTTTGCAATTGGGTTATTAAATATAATGAGATCACCTTGAATCCCTAACATCTAGGCAAAGTTTAAGTGCACATTCGAAAAAAAATTATTTCACATGAGATTTTCACATATATCCTTAGAATTTTAGAATGGTCTTTGGCAAAGCTTAGGTCGAAGTTTTAAAATTGGAATAATTTTTGGGTAATAATTCAGGATTACATGTCAAGTTAGGGTTTGGGTTGAATTTAGGGTCTTGATGGATTTATAAGATTTGGGACCTCGTTTGAGGGTTTTGAGATATTAGGGTTTTGGATTTTAAGGTTTCAGGCTTTGAGTTTTATGGGTTTAGGATCTAGATTTTGGTTTTAAGGTTTTGAAATTTAAGGTTTCGAAGGTTTTGAAGGTTTGGATTTTATGGTTTAAAAATTTTAGGGTTTCAAAGGTTTAAGGTTTGGAAGTTTGTGTTTTTTATTTTAAATTTTTGGATTTGAAGGTTTTGAAGTTAAAGTTTTGGGTTTTGAGGGTTTGGGGTTTTGTAAGTTTTGAAGGTTTTGATTTTTTTTTTTAAAGAATGAGAATCATCGATAATTCGAACTTCGTCAATTATTCTCAACATCTAGGTGAACTTTTGAAGCAAGTTCGGCTTTCATGATTCCTTTTTTCTTGACAATTTTATATTAATGCAACATGAAACAAATAAATTATATACATGAAAGCTAAAATAAATAAGTAAAATAGAACAACCAATTCAATCAATTTTATTCCTATTTGCTTTTTACTATTTTTTTTCTAAAAAATAAAAGTAAAATAAATTTATTTGTTTTTTAATTTACTCATGGAAAAAATTTTCTTTATATTCTAAATTTAATTAATTAAGTTTTATTTTTAATTCTTTAATTCCCTAACATCTAGGCAGAATTAAAAATTTTAAAATACGATTTGAATTCTTTCCAACATCTAGGCAATGTTTTCAAAGTCATTGCATTTCATTAAAAAAACTATTATTCTATTTTTATTTTTAAAAACCCTTTTTTTAAAAATATTTTTAATTTGAAATTATCTTTTCTTTTTTTTAATATATATTTGTTTGCATACAATTCATAATAATATTATAATATCAAACATTTATAAACATATTAATAAAAGTACCAAAGCTATGATAAAATAAATGATTAAATAAATAAAAAATAAAATGTACCTCACATTGAAGTTTGGGATTAAAGTCCAAAACGAAATCCACAGCCTGTAAGACCTTTAAACCAACTGAAACACTAGTAGAACTGATCTTCTTCTCTTTTTTTATTTTTTTTTTCAAAACACCCTTATTTTTTTATTTTCAAAACTTTTTTTTATTTTTAAAAAAGCTTTATTTTTGTTGACTCTTTAAAACTTTTTTTACTTTTAAAGCTTTTTTTTTCAACGTTTTAAACCTTTTTTTATTTTTTACTTTATTTTGACTTTTCAAAGCCTTTTTTGTTGACTGTTTAGAATGACCTTTTAAATTTTTTTTCGAAGTTTTTTTTTTTTTTTACTTTTCAAACAATTTTTTTTTCAAAAAACTTTCAAGCTTTTTTTTGTAAAAAAATGCCTTTCCACGTTTTTTTTTTGGGCGTCTCACTTTTTTTTTTTACTTTTCCAATCTTCGTTCTCTTTCTTCTTTCTTTTTCTTTTCTCTTCTTCTCTTTTTGCTTTATCTCCTTTCTTTTCTCTTTTTTTTCGTCTCATGCTAAAACTAAACACTTTTTTTTTTTTTGGCTTACCTCTCTTTCTTTTTTCTTTTCTCATTCTCTTCTTCTTCTTTACCTCCCTTCTTTTGTTTTTTTTTCTTATTTCCTTTCTAGTTTGACACTCTTAGCCGAAAGTTACTATCACCTCTTTTTTTTTAACTTTTTTCAAGCTAGTTTTTGGCACTTTGTTCCTTATCGGATCAATAGGGACTGTGATTTTTTTTTTATATGTGAATTTTTTATGGTGGTGGTTTGTTGGAATGGGGTTTTTGTGGCTTAGGGTTGTTGTAAGCTTGATGGTTGGTGATAAGGTCAGTTCTAAATGATTTTAAGGGACTAGTGGGTGGAGATGAAGGCATGAGTGAAGGGTACGGTTAGTGCTCTTAGGGAAAGGGCTAAAGCGAAGGCTAGTATGAGGTTCGGGTGTTTCGTGGGTTATGGTAGTAGGTTGGGTTGTGAGTGTATGGGGCTTAGACGAGGTGACTAGTGGGAGAGGTCTCTGGTGCTGCTGGGTCATGTGGGTTTTCTAGCTTGTTGATGGGGTGCCTAAGACTAGTGCTAGATGGTGAGGTCTCTCATGGGATGGGGTGGTGTCCTCTGATGTGCCAGGCTAATAATGAAAAGTTGAGGCTCTGAGGATCTGTGGGCTAAAGGGTGGCTAAAGATTTAATGAGGGTTAAATGGGACTTGCTTGTGGGTGAGGGGTGTAGGTGCCTGGAATGGGTCTTGGAGGTCTGGGGTGCAGGTTTGGCTAGTGGCTTCTTTGATTTTTGGTAGGGTGTAAGAGAGTGTCCGGTTTGGGGCTCTTTGGCCACGAGTGTTTGTTTCGAGACTGAAGGGTATCCGAGTACCGGGTATAAAGGTACAAGGTGCTAGGGTCCTTTGGCTTAGAGAAGGATGCGATTTTTTAGGAGATTTAAAAGGAGGAGTAGGTGATTTGGTAGGGTATGGGTCCTGGCAGTGCAGGGTATGAGTGCCAATGGAGTGGGTTGGGTAGTTGGGGTAGGCATTGTTAGGCTAAAAGCCTCCAATCCAATCCAATCACACCAACAGAAGCGAAATCAAACAATAAATCAAACACATAAGAGATAACAATTTAACGTGGTTCGGTCCAACTGACCTACATCCACGGATGAGAAACAAGATTCACTAGTTGTAGAGAATTACAAACATACATCATATCATTAACCTCACTCAACAATCAATACTCATAAGACACTCTTAATCTCCTCTAGTCCTATGAAGTATTCTCAACCCAAACAAACACAAACCCAAACCCTTGTGCACCCTTTCAACATAGCCAAACACATACCCATATGCTCCTATACATCATACCTATATGGACCCTCTCAGTCTCCTCTAGTCCACTCACGAACAAATATACATACCTATAAGACGTAGAGCCCCAATACTCTTATGGGGTGTCTATCCCACAAAATCCTACAACTCTCTTACATCTTTTTCTCATACCTAACCCTGTAGAGACTTCACCTATTTATAACCATACAAACTTGCCCATTAAGAATCTTTTTCCTCTTAGAATTCTTCTCCCGTAAGTCAAACTTGCCTATTAAGAATCCCTTTCCTTTTAGAATTCTTCTCTTGCAAGTCAAACTTACTTATTAAGAATTCTCTTTCTCTTAGAATTCTTCTTTTGCAAGTCTTCTTGTCCATCAAGCAATATCTAATAAATCTCAAACAAATCTCTTATGGGATTTGAGTCAATATTCTCAACAATCTTCACCTTAACTCAAATTCCATCAATCATCTATCTTCATGCTAGACATGCTTAGCTCTACCTGTAATGGAAGTCTTATAATCATTTTCTCTTCTCTTGTGTCTTCACGCTTCATACAAACCAATCTGCAATCTTCAAAACTCAAACTTGAACTCTTCTTTTGAATTGAGCTCCTTTAAGCTTATTTCTTCCCATGTCTTAAACCAAGCTCTTCTCACATCTTAAACCTTTAGCTTTTCCACGTCTCAAACCTTCAGCTCTTTTCACATCTTGAATCTTCAACTCTTCTCACGTTTCGAACCTTCAACTCTAATACCATTTGTTGGGGAACACCACAGCTCTGATACCATTTGTTGGGCTAAAAGCCTCCAATCTAATCACACCAACAGAAGCGAAATCAAATAATAAATCAAACACATAAGAGACAACAATTTAACGTGGTTCGATCCAACTGACCTACATCCACGGATGAGAAACAAGATCCACTAGTTATAGAGAATTACAAATATACATCATATCATCAACCTTACTCAACAATCAATACTCATAAGACACTTTCAATCTCCTCTAGTCCTATGGAGTATTCTTAACCCAAACAAACACAAACCCAAATCCTTGTGTACCCTTTCAACATAGCCAAACACATACCCATATGCTCCCATACATCATACCTATGTGGACCCTCTCAGTCTCCTCTAGTCCACTCATGAACAAACATACACACCCATAAGACGTAAAGCTCCAATACTCTTATGGGGTGTCTATCCCACAAAACCCTATAACTTTCTTACATTTTTTTCTCATACCTAACCCTGTAGGGACTTCACCTATTTATAACCATACAAACTTGCCCATTAAGAATCCTTTTCCTCTTAGAATTCTTTTCCTGTAAGTCAAACTTGCCTATTAAGAATCCCTTTCCTTTTAGAATTCTTCTCTTGCAAGTCAAACTTACCTATTAAGATCCTCTTTCTCTTAGAATTCTTCTTTTGCAAGTCTTCTTGTCCATCAAGCAATATCTAATAAATCTCAAACAAATCTCAAACAAATCTCTTATGGGATTTGAGTCAATATTCCCAACAGGCACAAGGGGCAGGAGCTCTAGGTATAGGTTATATGGAGCATGGTGTTGGCAAGGTCAAGTGGATAGGCTAATGCCCTGCACAATGCCTATCCTTGTCCCATCTCTTTTTTTTAATTAATTATTAATTTTAATATTAATAAATAAAATTTAAAAATGGAATTTCATCTGATACATTTGGATAAAATTCGATATCTACAACACTATAATTTTTTATATTCATAGTTGCATAAAACTATAATAAGATTAATAGTGGTGAAATCTAGTGATAAAATACCTAACTTTTAATTTCAATTATTAACATATATCCCCTTACAATCTCAACTCTTATCAATATTTAACCCTTATGATCTCAACTCTTAATTTCCTCTTGTATCAAAAGAAAATCGTTTATCATTTAATCGATAATTTTCTTGTTATGACTTTTAAAAATAAACTCATATGGTCTACCAAGGAAATCAAATATGATACTTAGTACAAGAAATTAATTGTAAGCCTGAAAGATTTGTAAAAGGTTGCTCGAGTGTCAAATTACCCTAAATTAAAACTGTTTAATAGTAAAAATTTAATAAAAAAGCTTTTCTAACACTTATATTGATGTAAAAATGATGGATAATTAAACTGGGTCGGCATGTTTTAAAAGGTTATGATCAGCCCAAATTAATCCCATCTTCTACGTCTATTTCTCTCAAATATTGGATATGATATGTCATACAATAAAATCATCGTAATCATGAAATCTTTTAAGAAAAAAAATGGAAAACGAAAACGAATAATTGCTATCAACTAATTGCCAATGTCGTTGAAAGTCTGCATACAATTTTTCTTCTCCAAAACCATGGTAGTACGACTATCAAGGTTAGTCTACAAAGAGTTCCCGAACCCTACAATCGTATATATGCATGTTTAGCTATAATGATCAGTGAAAAGCAAGAGTTCTGATGGCGGAAATTCAGAGTAATAAAAATTAAAAAAAAGACTCAAATTGAGAGCTATGAGGTTAAATTATACTACTTTAGTAAACGTGTTCTAATAATTTGTTGTTAGTTTAGTGATATTAGAGTCCGCTTTAGGGCAAAGGATCTCAGACCCAGACGTAGCCAAAAAGACAAAAAAAAAAACATGTTTAGGCATAATGATATCAATAATGATGATAACATTGGCAAATTGTAACAAGGCCGGCTAGTTTAAAATGGGTTTAATATTGTAAATCTAGTAGCCCAACGGGGTTCAATAGGCTTAAATTTCTGGGCCAGTTGGTTGAAATAACGAACCCTTTTGAAATATATGTAAATAAATAGTGATATTAAGCATTTTTTTCAGGTTTGTTTATAAAAAAATTACTTAGATAACCACGTGTAATATATATTATTATAAAGCTTAAAAATAGTTACCATTGCCATCTGAGCTCGAACTACTAGATGCCGCTGGCGGTTACGATTGCGGATGCCCCAGTGGCAGGTCGAACCCAAGGCCCTAACAGTCACCTCGAAAGTACCCTAAAAAATCATACTTCGGCCCTTGTTAGTTTATGCTAGGTTTAACCTAGCAAGATCAAGAGAGTGAGAAAGGAGCCAACTTAAATGCTTTAAAACAAGCTAGGCCAGATGACTTTAACAAATTCGCTGAGCCTTGATTGCAGTGACAGATTTGTCCAGTTCCATATCCATTAGTCACACATTTCCCATCACCACACCAAGCAAGATCACAACCTGTGGAGCAAAAAAATATAGTTGGCATGGTATTTTCTTGAACATGACAATGAAAATGAAGTAATATGAGAATAATGCTTTATATAAACGGTTAGTCTGATTTGCTGGTGGTGGAAGAGAAGCTAAGGGTGGAGGTGGTGATGGAGATCTTTTGCCACAACGAAAATCGACTTTGCCTGCAATTGTTGAGTAAATAAATAATTACTGAATTAATTTTCTTCCTTCCTTGTGCTCCTTGAGAGAATAGATTATGAATTACGAACTGTATAGACTTTATTAAAAAAAAAAAAAAAACTGTATATACTTAATTTCACAAACTTATCATAACAGTATTTTCTAAGATAATTAAGAGACAGCAAAAGTTAGGCAAATATTTGGCAGAATGTAAACAATAAGTATAGTGTGACTAGAAAAGAAAACATTCATTATTCGTTCAAACTTCAATGTTACAAGAGAAAGGATTCTTTATTTACTATTTTAAGAAAATACCATAGAAGTATTCTATTTATATATAGAAAACTGTCACTAATTATGGAAAGTATCACATATAATATCATAATCATAGATATTATTCTAATTACAGTATCATAGTCCCTAATATTACGTTTTAATGCATAATTACATAATATTACGAAATATTACATTAACATTCAACATGTCTATTTTCCCATGAACCCATGATATTCCTAACCATTTACATTTCTTTGGCAATATATATACATACATGAAATAACATAAGTAGAGAGGAAAGAGAGGATGAGCAACTGACAGTTAGGAATAAGACAAGAAGAGAAGGTTAAAGGACCAACCTGTATCTTTTTCCAACCAGGTTTACATTTGCAGTCAAATCCAAGCAGTGAATTGTTGGAAGCCTCACATGTTCCTTGCCCACAATTTATAAACAAACAACCAGCATCTGCAACATGTTTCATCACCAACAATAACATCATAAGCAAGCACAGAATTGATCATAAAAACATCAAGCTTAGGAGAATCCAAATCCCACCATAACTGATAATGTTCATAAGAATGATTGCAGGGGGTGTTACCTTCAAATGGATTTGATGTCACATATGAAGAAGTGGCTGTTACAGTTGAAGTAGAGAAAGAGAAGGAAAGAAAAGACAGTGAGATTGAGATTCCAACCATCCATTGGTGTGGGAGCAGTCAGGAGCGCAGCAGTTGGTGAAGACAGTTGGACATATTTATTTATAGTAATAGAGGCAGATGAAGGGCCTGGATGAGCGTGTTGGCTTATCTATCTTTCCGCTTTGGCTGACTCAGACTTTTCGTAACCTTGATGTTCCTGTAAAAGCGAGGACGAACATGAAACAATAAGCAGAGCATCACAAACAAATCTAAAGTTCAAATCTTACTCATACAACCTAATTGCAAGAAAAACAGAGGCATCTACTCATTTCATGTATGCGATTTGTAACAAAGAACAATTTAAGGGAAAACACAGACTCTGGCATGTTAGCAATATCTCTGGGTTTACGAATTTGGATTTTGATTAAATGGACAGTTTACTGATAAAATTAGCGAACAATGATCAGGTACACCAATGAGATTACGGATAAAAATAGCACAACAATGTATTGTGACACTTTAATCACAAACAATAAGCCACTTTCAAACGACCACACAAAAATGACAGGAAATATAAGAAATACTTACAATGAACACCCTTTTGATAAACATATCGGGAAAGCAAAAAATAAATCATCCTCGAAAAGACTTCTCTATTTTCGTTATGCTGATCCAAATTCGGCAAACCATTATTCATGCTTCTCAATATCGGCCTGAGAAACACTTCGCTGGACTTTTGCCAAGGCTTCTTCAAAGTCACACATCGCAACAGGATCCTTTGAAATATCATCTTTGGACATGTTCTTAATCTCATCACGTGTCTGTCCAGCTATTTTACCCCTCATGCAATTCAAGGAAGCATCACGGCAAACATTTGTGAGATCATCCCAACTATCCCTCGGTTCGACGAGCCACTTCATCAATGTCCACATCAGCAGCTACCTGCCACAAAAAAATACCAATACCATTAAGTAGAACACAACTTAATGTTGTCGTAAATTATTAGTACTCATTTTATAAATGAACAATGAAAAGGAGTAGAAGGATACATCCATACATACATATATATATATTAAATTAGAAGACTGACACAGCACGCGAGCTGTAAAATAGAAATACCAACTTAAACAGAAAAAAGCCAAGAGTTTGGCTTTCAGGACCTTGTAATCTTACTGACAGATACAACAAAGACAAGCTAACCTTTTCAAGCTATGGAGAGTCTTTGGTATTCAAAGCACAATGAATGACAAACTGAAACTCAATTTATAACAAGAATAGTACGCTGGCCATTGGTCAATGCTTTTCGGGGGTCATTTGTAAGGAAACTTAGAAAGCCTTCAAACTTCGGGTGCCTTGCTAATGTTTCTGTCAGCAATGCCAAATTGCGGTGGCGGATCTTCCATAGCTGAAGCATGACATCTTCAACTCCCCCCCTTTAAAAATAAAATCTTTAAGATGCTTCTGCCTTCTATTAAAATTTTATGTTGATATGGTCACATCAAGGCGATTTTTAGGTTCTTTTTAGTGAAATAGATAATGCTAGAATCCATACTACCAGCCCAAGAAATCTACTAAAATTTTTTAAAATTTATTTATCAATAATTAAATCAACATAAAGGACAATTGTGACAATTTAGGGAAATTAAAACATAAAATTAGAGGGTTCTATAAAGGGGACTCTAGATACGATAAATTAGTGGTTTCACTTTTCTCAACACTTCATTCTCTTACATCCACCACTGTCACCCAAAAAATAAAACTACTAGGCAGTGAAATTTCCTGTACTCATTAAACCAGTTAATGAAGAAAATAGCTTTTGTGAGATATAACCCGTCTATTATAATATTCTATAAACATTTAAATCATCTACTTTTCACATCATTCATATATATTCTTTTATTTGGCCCAAAAGAAAGATTTTAACTTACAGCAGCACTATTATGCTTCCAAAGCTACATTTTATCTTATCGATCAATCACATGAATAATTATAGCTAAAGTAAAACTAAATATCAATAAAACAAATAAAATGTGGCATGACAGAAAACACAAGAAAGAAAATAATCATACCATAAAGCCTTCAATCACAAGATTATTCATAGATTAGCGAGAGTAATTTACCTAACTGTTTTTAAATTGATCCAAATAAACTACTTAGACTCCCAAAATTAGGCAGAGGAATATATATACGCTTTTCCAGTCGTCTCCTACACTGCATGAAGAACAATTAGATACAACTAGTGCAACCTAGTAACTTGAATGATAAGATCTCTGAAACATATGACTTGGTGCAAATAAGATATCCAGTCAAATGAGAAGGAAGAAAAAATATTCAAAACAAAAAAATATCAAACATAAACAAGGCCAACCTGAGAGCCTCATCTATGTCCCATGGGAAGTTAGTGCAGCCAAAACCATCACTATCTTCCGGCTACCATCTTCATTCGTGACAGTATTATTTACACCATCTACCTGAACAAGAAGCTCAGATTTTACCCGTCTAGATGATTCATGCTTCCCAGAAGCCCTAAACAAAAAAAATGCATTCAAAGTCGAAAGTTTGACAACATTAGCAAAGAATAAATCTATTAGTGCACAACATCAAGGACCTTATTTAATGGTATACAAAAAGCTAATGCCGTAAAGAGAGAGGGAGACAGTTCAGTGCATCAGTAAATGCACATAAAACTCCCCTCATGCTAGAAAAATATTGAGATCTAAATATTGAGTTAAACGTTAAAATCCCGGCACATACATCCACCTCCCCCTCACGCTAGGAAAAATATGCACAGAAATATATATAAACTCTGAACATCAAGAATAAATGAAAGATAACTGCCAAGATAGAACCCACATAACAGCCAAACTGTACAGTAACAGGCGGTGAACTTACCCACGGGCATTGCAAAAAGAGTCAATCTCATCAATAAAAATTGTACTAGGTGCATAAGCTCTTGCAAGATCAAACAAGAACCGGACCATGCGCTCACTCTCCCCACGCCAATTTGGGGCTAATGTAGGAGAAGAAACATTGAAAAAAGTTGTTCCACACTCAGTGGCAACTGCTTTAGCCAGAAGAATTTTGCCAGTTCCAGGAGGCCTGAACATAAGAACACCTTTCCATGGCCTCCCAATTCCCTAGAGACAAATATAAGAATAAAATAACTCGTCCTGCCCAGCAGTCCAGTTCAGAATAAACATATTTAGATGTGGGAGAAAAAGGATACGAAGAAAAGTTATTTTTGTAATTTTCCAGAATTTTAAAAACAAAACTAAGTCCGTCTTAATGACTTTTTCTATTAGTAATTTAAAATGTGGTGTATCTCACGTTAGATAAAAAAATTTAATTATTGATAAATAAAATTAATTTTTGTATTAATTTTATTTATATTTAAAATAATTATGTTTGGACAAAAATAATTATCATATGACAAATGATCATAATTATTTGAATATAAATAGATTGTTATTCATAAAAGTCATGATTATACAAAAAGTTATAACCATCTGAATAGAAGTTTATATTTGTTCATTCATTATAAATAAATCTTTCAGTATAACTATTTTTATTACTTCTTATTAAAGAGTTTGAAACTTTGTTGTATCCTAAAAGTATAATTGCCTTTAAGAAAGTATTCTTCACGTTTCAAAGCCAAAATTCTTTTCTGTTATTCCTCCTCTCTTATTTATTTTTTCTAACAATTTAAAGGAAATAATGAGAAATTTATATTTCGCATAAAGAAGATACAAGGAAAAAAAATTGGCATGATTTAGAGATCAATATTAGAGAAGGTTCAAGGTGTCAAAGAATTAATGTTTTTGTGGACCAAAATTTTAATTTTGATAAAGATCTTCATTAGAGATATGTATTTTATTTTTTGCATACTAGTAAAATAAATTGTTAATGTGTTTATCTCATTCAATCAATCTTTTTACCAATAATTATGCAAAAAATTGATTACATTGCATAAATTTATGCATATATTGAAATTGACTCCACAATTGAGTTTAATGAATTGTATTATATTTATTTGAAAAATCGATTTTTATAAAGGCTGAGATGGGAAATAGCCTGCAAACATAAAAAAGAAAGATATGAATTGATCTACAACCAAAAAAATTATCACTCGTTATCAAATAACGAATTAAATAGGGTTATAATGAAATGGACAATTGTTTAATTGTCATGTCTCTATTATATATAGAATAGGCAAATTGTCTCATAATTTCTATGAAAACAATAAAAAATGGGTAAAGAAATTTATCAAAAGAAATTAGATGCAAGTAAGAAATATATGCAAAAAATAAGATTTGGCTACAATATTAGTTTTATTATTAAATCATGGCACCAAAATTGACATAATAAGTTGAGTTAAGCTATTTGTATGATTCTATCTTTGTTGGTCATTTATAAATCAAATGTTGATATAATTAAAAAAAATATTAAAGCATTTGTCGGTTACTAGCATTTTGAAGGATGCTCATCAATGTCTAATTAGGCGTATTTATAAATCAGAAAAGAACATGCAAATTCACTGATCCAAAGGCACCAATACATGCATGTGTTTAATTTCATTTTGTGATGGCATGGAAAATATTGGTATAGTTTACCATATATTACGAAAATGAACTAAATGTGATGGGATTTCTTTCTTATACATATAAGAAAGATATGGACATGGAGATAAAATGCCATCATTCATTTAATACATTATTAGTTAAAGAAAATAAAGGTATTTTTGCTTTTTGTACCTGAAAAAATGGCCTTTTGTAGGCTATTAAAATGAAGTAAACAAGTTTCTGAGATTTTCAATACTTTCATGACTATGGCAAGGATATACCATATTAACATATAGGCTTAAATAATAATATTGGTTTGTAAAAGCCGTAAGCCTTAGATTTAGCCAATCAATAATTTAACCAATAAAAATTCATCATGAATTTGTGCACGAAATATGAATAGAACTCATATTATGATTATTGTTTATACTATTTTATAAAATGATTCTTTGGATTCATGTTTCATGACTTGCATTAATACGGTGATCTAGATTTGAATATATTGGTCAAAAAATAATTGTGAAAGTATTTGAAATTGGAGTTAAATATACTATGGACTCTTATTGTTTATAGGCATATTGTTCCTATGAATAAAGTTTGAATTTATTATATATCGAAAAATGTTATGACCAATTAAAAGTGGTAAATAATAGAGATATATAGGCCACACAATGATGGAGAAATAAAGTTCTCATAAAATTTTTAAATCAAGTTTAGAGGTTTCAATAATCATGAACTTGGAATTAGCCATTGGGCAATTACTATATGCATTGAAAACACATGATAGCATTTGAGATTGTTAGTTTTCACTAAAAGCCATCATTATAAATGAGATAATTTTAATAGTCAAATCTACATGATTTATAAGTATAAGGTTGATTATTATGGTTGGCTTAAAATAGCTAAAGGCCAAAATTGATGCCACAATCTTGATCATGTTATGGTAATTTTTATTATGTATATGTCTACTTCATGGATTGTACAAATGATTTATCATCTATGGTTTTATATAGTGAAAATTTCAAAATATATTTACTTTGGAAGCCATGAATGATTCAAAAATCTTGTGAATTTGAAAACTTTTATAATAACAAAAAAAGAATGCTATTTGATCCATTTGGGTTATGAAAATGGTTTTGTTCATAATAATAAAAAAAATTATTAATAGTGTCCATAATGAAATAGATTCATATAAATATTTATGAATTGACATAAAAGTCGTAAAAGAAGATTATAGAAGCATGATTATATTTGAAATCTGCTTATTGATATAAACTTTTATATTGAATTAAAATATAAAAGTTTTGGAACTTTTATTGAAATATTATGATATCAGCTAATTATTTTTCACTAAAGGTGGATTTGGAGGCCTTTTACTTAAAAAAAAAACATTAAATAGTGAAAAGATAAATGAAATGCCAACTTGATTAAGCATATATGGTATCTTGATAATTGAATGAGATATTTTTTAATAAAAAAATGCATACTTGCACATGGTGGGGGTGATAAGAATCAAAAGAAATAAAAATTACCACCATAGCATTGTAAGATTTTAGTATAATTTTATAAGCAAATTATACAACTTAATAAGTTTGAATAAAGTAAAGTCATAAAAATATCCTTAAAAAAAAATTAAAAGAACTAAAATGGTTTGGTTTATTCATTGAGTTTTTCCAATTGTACTAGAAGTATAATTGTATTAAAGATGTATAGAAGTATGGAAATAGAATGGTTGAAAGTTATGAGTATAGAATTGTGACCACAACTAACACTAACTATTTCTTAAAGTGATAAGAATGAGGCAACAATGTCTGGAGCATATAAATGATATGCAAAATAAAAAAGTTTGGATAGATTAGCCTGAAGTGATTATATTAGAGATTCAATTTCAAGTGGAATTAATTACCATAAAAGAAAATTGCATTCCAAAATATCTGGTTAGTAGTACTACAAGTTGAATGAATTTAGAACCTTACTATTAGACACCAATAATGGGAACCCAACTTTGAAGTAATAACCTCTAATTACAAAGTTTAATGGGTAAAAACAAGTATTGTTATGTGTCTATTAAATACTAGTAAAATTCATTCAAATTTTGGAAACTAGTGTGATCCATTACATGGGAAGGATGAGTTTTATACTCTTAATAGAGTTTTAAATGTCTAAAGCAGTGGAGATATAATGAAAACTCTACCTATATAAACATAGAAGTGGTGCCACTTTAACAAAAAGAGTTGAGGTCTCTCTTGTAAATGTTTATAAATAAGATAAGCACATGGCCATAATAGTGCCAAAAATGATTATAAACCTCTGACAGAAGAATAAATATGTATTATGTGTGCTATATCTTCAATTCTAACACTACGAGTTGAGGTTTAATCTGTGATCACCATCAACTTCATTACAATTCTAAGATATATACGCTAATTAAAGGTTTAAATCGAGAGATACCTTCTTGTATTCAAAAATTTATTTGTGTGAAAGGTAAAAAGTAAGCACCAACATTCCAAAACTAGTAGGGGATTGTTGGTAGTTTAGAATGCGGTGCATCCCACATTTGATAGAAAGATTTAATTATTGATGAATAAAATTAATTTTTGTATTAATTTTATTCATATTTTTAAATAATTATTTTTTTATAGAAATAATTATCATATGGCAAATGGTCATAACTATTTGAATAAAAAATAGATTGTTATTCATAAAGGTCATAATTATACAGAATGTCATAACCATCTGAATAGAAGTTTATATCTATTCATTCATTATAAATAAATCTTTTAGTATAACTATTTTCACTACTTCTGATTAGAGAGTTTGAGACTTTGTTATATCCTAAAGGTATAATTGCTTTTAAAAAAATGTTTTTCACACCTCAAAGCTAAAAATTTTTTCTGTTATTCCTCATCTCTTATTTATTTTTTCTAACATTTCCTTACTCCCTAAATATATATACAAAAAATTAGACTTAGATTACTGTCGTTATATCTCTTTATTGAATGCTAAATCAAGGCAATGAAGTCATAAGAAATAATATATTTAGTATGCACACCATATTATGTGATAGAAACAAGAATCGATATGGTAATATTATATGCCTTCTACCAAATGATATTTTAATGATAATTAAGCTACAGCTGCAACTACAGCAAGTACCTATAAATATTCAAGCATCCATAAAAGAAAAACAATAGCTTCCTCTAAAAGCCTTTTTGCTTTAGTCAAACCAGCAATATCATCCCACCGTACTCCAAGAGTGGTTTTTAAAACATCCTTTTCTAGCATGGCAACCAAATCTAGATCAGGTCCTTCATATTGCAACTTCTTTGACTTTCCATCTTCAGCATCACTATTCTAAAAAATTGCATAGGTAAATCAATTCCATATTTATTAATAAAATAATATTTTTAATAGAAAATAGATTTTGAAAAAAATTAAAATTCAATAAAAATTTTTAAAATAACTTTGTTAATTATATTGGTTTAAAAAATTAAATAAAAACTCTATATCATGTTAAAATGTTATGTAAAAATTTTCATATCATTTTTAAAAATAATTTTATTAATATACGCAAAAATATAAAAACTTTATATTCGAATAAAGTAAAAAATATTGTTTAAAACATTTTTGTTTTTTCATAATATTTATTTTATAAAATATATTTAAAAAGAAAAAAATATTTAATATTTAATATTTAATATTTAATATTTTAAAAAAAAAATTTTGGATAGAAAATAAATAGATTTATTGTGACTTATGAGTAAAATAATAGTTTTAGTAAATTTTTTTTGTTTTTAAATGTATTAAATTTTTAAAAAAAGAATTTGAAAATTTTAACTTAATTTTAAATTTTGAATATCTATTTTCTATTTAAAACAAAAATCTATCTAATAAGTTATATTATAATAAAAAAATACAAATATCAATATAAATTTAATATTTTTATAACACATGTATGAAATATATAAAATTTTGAGATAGTTTTGTCTTTGGTCCCCAAACTTTGAGAGAATTCTATTTTGGTCCCTCATCTATCACATAAGATGTTAGCTCACATCATCGCGTAATGCCAGCTGGCATTTGCCATCAATTTAGACAGTTTCATAAAAGAAAATACCAAATAAGAGTACTTTGGGAAAAGAAAAGTCTATTCAAGCCTATCTTTTTCTATCATGTATTCTTCCATCATTGCTTATCGATATTTCCCTATCTATTCTCGAATACTAGTTCTTTTCTTTGAGGCATGATAGCATCATTAAGTACCATGTGTGTCTCTTAAGGCATTCACTATTCCTATTTGTTGGGTTTAGTCTCCCCCCGAGTGTTTTCTGCCTTCTTTTAGCCGTTCCTGTCCAATCAAAGACTGTCTTTGGATGTGTACCCCTCCTAGCACATTCTTTATTAGGGAAAGCCCTTTTCTTTTATCATACAAAAGAAAGAGATTAGAGTTGTCATAGGGATCATATTAGAACTTTTAAATTTTAGGGACTATAGACACCAAATTTTATTCGAGTCTATCGAATGAATCCCCTTTTATTTTATTTTGGTTATCAATATTAAAGTCAATAATTAAATATAATAATAATAATTTAAAAAAAAATTAAAAAAATAAGAAAAAAAAGATGGGATAGGGATAGGCATGGTGCTGTGCACGACACCAACCTATCCACCTGCCCCTGCTGGTACCATGCCCCTATGAAACTCTCAACCACCCATTCCCTTACCAATATCCATACCAAGCCAGATACCTACACCACCAACTATCCTAAAAGGCTAGCCCCTTAAAGGCACTAGACCTTCGCCATGCAAGAACAAGCTTTCTCCCTTACACCAGACCTCTCATAATAGTGACCTTGCCCAAGCCTCCTCGCATGCCCCCGAAGCCTCAAAGTCCTAGCTTCCACACACCCTACGAGACCCTTCAGTTTAGCACATACTCCCACCATACCACATCTCCACCAAGATCACCCGCCCAATGACCCCTTTTACCTCACCTAGTACCCAGTCCCCTTCTAAATCAATAACCCCAAAAATAAAAAATTAAAAAAATAAAAAACAAAAAATCCATAAAAATGGAAAACAATAAACACAATCCTTGTCTAATCGGTGAGGAACGTAATGCCAAAGAACTTCCTACAAAAAGGCAAAAAAAAAAAAAACATCATTTTTAGTTTATAAAAAAACAAAGAAACCAAAAACTTTAAGGATTGATTTGCTCATATTGGGACTATTTTTAGTGAAAAGGAAACCAGATTTGGAAAAAAGACATTAAGAAGAATTTTTTGGAGTTTTTTGGTATTTTTCGATGATTGAATGGCTACTGGTGACCATCGATAGCAACCACCAATGGCGGAGGAAACGGCGGCATGGTGACTAATGTTTATTAGGCAAGCCGAAGAGTCATCGGCTTTCAGATTTTTTTAAGGAAAGTAAATTTTTTTTGGCAGAAATGAGAAAGTGAATAAAAAAATTTTAGGGTTTTATATAGGGTTAAAAAAACCCAAAACGACGTTGTTTTAAGAAAGAAATATCAACGTGTAGACTATTCTAAAAAATTGCACAGGTAAATCAATCTTATATTTATTAATAAAATAATATTTTTAATAGAAAATGGATTTTGAAAAAAATTAAAATTCAATAAAAATTTTTAAAATAACTGTGTTAATTATATTGGTTTAAAAAATTCAATAAAAACTCTATATCATGTTAAAATGTTATGTAAAAATTTTCATATCATTTTTAAAAATAAATTTATTAATCTACGTAAAAATATAAAAACTTTATATTTGAATAAGTAAAAAATATTATTTAAAACATTGTTTTTTTTTTCATAAAATTTATTTTATAAAATATATTTAACAAAAAAAAAATATTTAATATTTAATATTTTAAAAAATAAATTTTTTGGATAGAAAATAAATAGATTTATTATGACTTTGAGTAAAATAATATTTTTAGTAATTTTTTTTAAATGTATTAAATTTTTAAAAAAAGAATTTGAAAATTTTAACTTAATTTTAAATTTTGAATATGTATTTTCTATTTAAAACAAAAATCTATCCAATAAGTTATATTATAACAAAAAAATGCAAATATCAATATAAATTTAATATTTTTATAACACATGTATGAAATATATAAAATTTTGAGATAGTTTTATCTTTGGTCCCTAAACTTTGAGAGAATTCTATTTTGGTCCCTCATCTATCACATAAGATGTTAGCTGACATCATCACGTAATGCCAGTTGGCATTTGCCATCAATTTAGACAGTTTCATAAAAAGAAATACCAAAATAAGACAACTTTGGGAAAAGAAAAGTCTATTCAAGCCTATTTTTTTCTATTTTTTATTCTTCCATCATTACTTATACCGACATTTCCCTATCTCTTCTAAAATACTAGTTCTCTTCTTCAAGGCCTGATAGCATCGTTAATTACCATGTGTGTCTCCTAAGGCATTCACTATTCCTATTTTAAAGGTTTAGTCTCCCCCCAAGTGTTTTATGCCTTCTTTTAGCTGTTCTTGTCCAATCAAATACTGTATTTGGATGTGCACCCCTTATAACACATTCTTCATTAGGGGAAAGCCCCTTTCTTTTATCATACAAAAAAAAGATAATAGAGTTGTCTTAGGGATCTTATGAGAACTTTTAAATTTTAGGAACTATAAACACCAAATTTAATTTAGGTCTATCGAATGAATCCCTTTTTTATTTTATTTTGGTTACAATATTAAAGTCAATAATTAAATATAATAATAATAATTTTTAAAAAGAAAGAAAAAAATTTTAAAAAAATAAGAAAAAAAAAGATGGGATAGGGATAGGCATGGTGCTGTGCACGACACCAACCTATCCACCTGCCCATGCTAGCACCATGCCCCTATGAAACTTTCAACCACCCATTCCCCTAACAATACCCATACCAAGCCAGATACCTACACCACCAACTATCCTAAAAAGCTAGCCCCTTAAAGGCACTAGACCTTCACCCATGCAAGACCAAGCTTTCTCCCTTACACCAAACCTCTCCTAATAGTGACCTTGTCCAAAGCTCCTTGCATGCCCCTCAACCCTCAAAGTCCTAGCGTCCATGCACCCTACTAGACCCTTCAGTTTATCACACACTCCCACCATACCACATCTCCACCACAATCACCCACCCAACGACCTCTTTTACCTCACTCAGTACCCTTTCTAAATCAGTAACCCAAAAAAATAAAAAATTTTTAAAAAAATAAAACAACAAACACAAGCCTCGTCTAATCGGTGAGGAACCCAAGGCCAAAGAACTACCTACAAAAAGGCAAAAAAAATACATCAGTTTTAGTTTATAAAAAGAAAAGGAGACCAAAAACTTTAAGGACTGATTTGCTCTTATTGGGATTATTTTCAGTGAAAGGGAGACCAGATTTGGAAAAAGGACATTGAAGAGAATTTTTTGGAGTTTTTTGGTATTTTTCGATGATTGAATGGCTACTGGTGACCATCGACAGCAACCACCAATGGCGGAGGAAACGGCGGCTTGGCAACTAAAGTTTTGAAGGCTGGCTGAAGAGTCATCGGCTTTCAGATTTTCTTGAGGAAAGTAAATTTTTTTGGCAGAAATGAGAAAGTGAAGAAAAAAATTTTAGGGTTTTATATAAGGTTAAAGAAACCTAAAACGACATTGTTTTAAAAGAAAAGATCCACGTGTGGACTCAGATCTAGCCTTGGATTCGTGCGACCCGACCCGACGACCTAACTCTTTTAGCTAGCCTTGAACTGGTTCAAGTGAACCGCTTTCCCGAACCACTCCTAGCTTATCCAGTTGAGCCAACGTTGACCAGTCCATTAACCGGTTCGGTTCAAATAAAATTTTTATTTTTGTTTTTTATTTATTTTATATATATTATTTTTACTTAAAAATGTTTAATTTCGGAATAAATGTTTAGTTTTTTTAATATTAATAATAATAGTAAATAAGAATAATAATAACAAATAAAATCTAATTTTTGATATTTTTAAATTAAAAAAAAGACAAAAATAGACTTAAAATAAACCTTATAAAATAAATAAAATAACAATCACTAAATAATAATAATAATAATAATAATAATAATAATAATAATAATAATAATAATGAAAAATGATTTCAAAATTTTTTATTTTTCTTCGCTAAATAATAATAAAATAATAAAAAAGTATAATAATAATAATAATAATAATAATAATAATAATAATAATAATAATAATAAATGCTATAAAAAAAACAATAATCTAAAAAGTGATAAAAAAATTTTCCTGCCTAAATGATAAAGGGAAATCTTTTAAAAATAATTCCGTCTAGATATTGAAGAATTATAAAAAATATAAAAAAGATAATAAATAATAAAACAATAATAAAAATAAAAAGATATTATTATTAATAATTTTTTATAAAAAATTATGAAAAATATTATTAATTTTTGAAAATCATAAAAACTGAACTTGTTTCGAAAATCTGCTTAGATGTTGAAGATTTTTAGAGATGTTCACACTTTCTTTAAACCCTAAAACCTTCCAAACCCTAAAACTAAAATCCTAAACCCTATAAACCCTAAAATCAAAACCTAAAACCTCAAATCCTAAAATCAAAACCTAAACCCTCCAAACCTTAAAACCCTTAAAACCCAAAACCTTTTAAACCCTAAAATCAAAATCCTAAACCTCAAACCCTAAAATCTAAAACCTAAACCCTCAAAACCCTAAATTTCAAAACCTTAAAGTCGAAGTCTTAAAATCTAAACCCTACAATCAAAACCCCAAATACTTGAAACCTTAAAACTCTAAAAACTTTTAAACCCTGAAATCCAAAACTCTAAAAACCTTTAAACCCTTAAAACCTTGAAATCCTTCAAACATTAAAATTTGAAACCTTAAAACTTCGAAACCCTAATTCAAAATCAAAACCTTAAACCTTAAAACCATAAACCCTCAAAACCCTAAAATCCAAAATCCTAAAACCTAAAATTCGAAACCCAAAAATCATTCAAACACTAGAATCTCGAAACCTCAAAAAACCTAGACCTTAAAACCTTAAAAACCTAAAAATCCACCAAAACCCTAAATTTAACCTAAACCCTAAATTAACATGCAACCCCAAATCATGACCCAAAAATCATTCAAACTTCAAAACCTCGACCTAAACTTTACCTATGACCTTTCCAAAATCCTAAGGATACGTGTGAAAATCTCACTTGAAATAATTTGTTCTCAAGTGCCACTTAGATGATGGGATATTTAAGAAATTTTATTTCATTATGCTTTTCATGCGAGTCCTTGATTCGCCTTAACAATGGGATTAAAACTTTAGTAAAAAAAATATAATTATATAATGGGATCTTAAATATAAATAGTCGCACCTAAACTCTGCCTACATGTTAAAGATTTAGGGTGTTCTCATTATACTTAAGAACCTAATTTCAAATTTGCATTTCATCATTACACATAACATATATTAATGCATCTTTTTATTATTGATTGCACTCTATTCACATGTTTATGCCTTTAGTTATCGTTTGTTATCTAATAATATCGTTGTTGGCATTTTCGTATAAAAAATGTGTTTAATTAAAAAATGTAGAATAAAACAAAAATAATATCCCGAGGGGAATAATTCTTGGTACTCTGCCTATATGTTAGAGAGCCACAAATAATTATCTTCTACAAAAGATGCTATTTTCATTTTCAAGGAATTTCGTGATAAATATCACCTAAAAGAGTTATCTTTAAAGTTCTACCTAGATGTTAGAGAATTTTAAGATAATTCTTTAACTTAAAGATTTCTTCGATATTCCTAAATAAAAAACTTTAATAAAATTACTTTCCTTTTTTTCCAAAAAAATAAAAAATGAAAGAAATTGGTATTAAATTTCAAATCAAAACCATTTCATCCAACACTAAAAATAGTGCATAATTAATTGGTACCAATTTATGGGCATTGTGATGGTGCTAATCCCTCCCCATGTATAATCGACTCTCGAACTCAAAATTTATTTTCGTAGACCAAAATTTTTTAATAAACTTTGAACTTGTTTTTGTAGTTTATTTAAAAGTAAACTTTTGGGTGGCCAATCACACCCTAAAAAAGACTGGTGGTGACTCTTTCTATTTTTTTTATCTTTAAATTCTTTACATCTGGCAATCTCAAAACTGTTACGATAGCTTGTTGACTTCGCTGGAGACTTTTGAAAGTCAAGCCAAATATTTTAATTATGCGTTATTAATAATTGTTGGATTTAATTGGTTTTATTTGATATTTAATTTAATCCCCTTTATTTAAATTTTTTTCAAAAAATATATACAAGTTAATAAATGAAATAAATTGTATGTTAGTTATTACTTTGTTTTGATTTTATACTTATGATTTATTTATGATATTTTAATTAATATGCCACTTTATACACTTTAGCATATGCACTTACATGCATGAGCTTTAGACCCGAGTTCTATCTTTTTAAGAGGAAGTAAAGTAGCTATGCTCTCATGAGATGATAACCTCTATATTTGCTAACGAAATGTTATCATTCAAATCAAACCCTTTCTGTTAATAGCCTACAATGTATGAGGATTGGGGAGCCTTAATAGTCTATAATGGACGATGATGTGAGAAATAATTAGGGAACTTTAGATAACTAAATCCTAACCCGGCATATTGAGAACCATAGAAAACCTGCCTAGGGTAGAGCCGTGCCACCTTTTTAAAATTACCAAAAGTTAGGACACTATATACATTATATTATTTTGTTGTATGGTTGTTATATTGTTTATATTACTTGTTTTATTTGAATTATTGAGTCATTTTATTTTTTATATATATTTTTTTATTGTGTTACTTACATTACATAGGCATTATATTTTAAGAAGGGGTATTTGTTTTAGGTCAGTCATCAACAAGAAAAAAAAAGAGAAAAAAGAAACAAGAAAAGAAAAAAAAAGTTCTTATAAAGCCATTAGTGGTGTCGACCTTGTGTAAAAATTATTTAAAAGTCCAAAGCCATACAATTTTTTCTTAGGATATGTGGGGCACTTTGATACAGTTTGTGTTTAAGGGTAATAATAGTGTAAATAAAATTAGGATAAAAAATGAAAAAAAAGGCAAAAAAAGCAAAAGAAAAAAAAAGATTTAGGATAGGTAAGAAGTTTGTTTTCTTTTTGGAATTTAGTTATTCCATTCATCATTAAGTTGGTTTGTATATTTTTGGGTTATTCCATTTTTGTATATATCTTTGCATCATTATCATTTTCAAGCATTCATAGACATGTTGCATGTAAATTAGGAATTGTGCCATTCATTCAATAAAAATACTAGCACAAGCATTGTTGGTATTAAACCCTGAAAATAATATTTTTGTTAGTGGGTATAAGAAGTCAAAAATATGAGAGATCAATTGGAGGCTCGAATTAGTGTGTTAGAATGAAATCAAGAAGAGTTTGGTCATGACATTCGAGATATGACAAAATACCTTGCTGAGTTGAGGAAAATCATGGATAGACTAAAGAAATTTATTTTGATGCTTTTTCAAGAGTCTTTACCAATTTCAGCCTAAGTGAGTCTTATGAATTCATGGAGTCATGATCAACCAATTTTTGCTGAGCCTAGTACACTTTCAAAATATGCTAAATCATTCATGGTTTAAGCAATAATGAAGGGTTGGACGAGATCATGAAAGGGATGAGTGATCTAACCATTCAAGTGTCTGAGCTCTAAAATTTGATTTTTAAGATGAGGTTACTAGGTTTCATACAACCTTCACTAATTGTTCCAATCTCAAACTTGCATTCAAATTTTTCTCATGAATGTTTTCGGCCTACTTTCCAAGCATTTATGATCAGGCCTTAAAACTTCATACAATCTCCGAGAAGTCCATATTTGAAGCAAAATCTTCAACCTTTCATTCTTCAACCACCTGTTCAGCCAATGGCACAAGTCCGAACCTTTGCACCACCACCGAATCTTAGGACTCCTAGTCAACCTATTACCCAAAAATTACTTAGCAAAAAGAAATAATTAAATCCTCCCCCATTTTATATGAAAGACTCTTTCACTATCTGTTTGAAAGGCACCTTGTTGTCCTTATACCTTTAGAGTCTTTAAAGCTTTCGTAACCAAAATATTTTGACCCAAATGTAAGATACGAATATCATGGTGGGAAACGAGGCATCCATTAAGAATTACGAAGGTTTCAAGCACAAGGTGCAGTCACTCATAGATGCAAAATGGTTCGATCCAACTACAATAGGGGATTAAAAGATCTAGGAATAATGAGAAAGGGATAGCAAGATGACAAACATGGATGGGATTTTGTTTAAATAGGGTCAAGTGATAGGTTTTTGAAAAATGAAATGCCTTGTTAATTTCTTCTATTTGAAAATGTTTTTTTATGTTGATATAACACTGTCTGTTGAACTTAGATGTGTGAATTATAGTTCATCTTTCATTTTTGCTCCTTTGCCAATTTTCATACTTTTCACTAAAATGCTTTATCATTTATGCATTCATTCATTCATTCACTCATTCATTCATTTATGTATTTATTCAATATAATGCAATTTTTATATGCTCTAAAAGAAAGAATTTCTTTGAAAATAATTCTACGATTTTTTTTAAGAATCTAGAGAATATTGATTGGATAGAAAAGATGGAGAAGATTATTAACGAACTTTGTGCTCAAGGAAATGATCAACTTGAAGGACCTAGCTTAGGACTCATAAGAAAAGAGTCAAGGAATCTAAATGAACAAAAAAGGTACAATCTCTTAGAAGAAAGAGTTCAAGCTATTGAAGGTAAGGATGAATCTTATAATGCAAAGGAATCCCAACTAGTTCTAGATATGGTTATTTTGCTCAAGTTTAAGGTTCTAACATTTGAAAAAAATAATGGAATTGGATGTCCTAAGACATATTTGGCTCAATACTATCATAAAATTGATGGGTATGCCAGTGACGAAAAGCTGTTTATTTATGTTTTTTAAGAAAGTTTAATTGGGGCAGTAATCAATTGGTATTATAGTCTGAAGAGCAGCCAAATTCGTACTTGAAGGGATTTATCATGGGCATTCTTGAAGCAATACCAGTATATGTTAGAGTTAGCTTTAGATCGATTAACCCTTCAAAATACGAGAAAAAGCCTCAATAAGGGCTACAAAGAATATACTGTTAGATGAAAGAAAATAGCATCACAAGTATGACCATCTCTTACCAATAGGGAGTTAAATTCCTTATTTATGGATACCTTTCCTTCTTCCTATTATGATAAGTTGATCAGTAATACTTCATTAGAGTTTGTAGATCTATTGTTTACTGTGGGTATAATTATGGATGGGATAAAAAGATAACGAATTATAGATGCTAGTGATGAAAAGAGAGGATATATTTTTGCTAAACAAGCTCAAGAAATAATTGTTCTAGGGCAAAATTAGAGAAGCCTCACCATTATACAGAAAGATTTAATGAATAACTATTCACAATGGTTACCATATTTCCTCAATCGATATTACAGACCCGATGATTTTCCTCAACCACCACATCATGTGCCCTAATTCTTTCACCATAAACATTTACAGAACTAAGGATCAACTCAAGCCATTCATGAAGTCGTAAGAGAAAGAGACTCAAGGTGTATCATTCATTTCCAGTGCCTTAAGATGAGCTCTTTACCTTAGTTGTAAAAAATATATGATATTTGCTATTCTTACAAGACCTAAAAAACCTCTTTACCCAAAGTGGTATAATTTCAATACTAAATGTGAGTTTCATGATGGGATTGAAGGGTATTCCATAGAAGATTGTACTGCCTTCAAGGATATAGTTCAGTTCCTGATCAATGCAGATCTCATAAAATTTAAAGAATTGATTAGTGATTATGATGATTGATAGTGGAAAAGTTACGGGTCAATGATGCTAAAATTAAATCGCCAAGTGGGAAAACTTTGTTTGTAAGTTTGAATGTCATTTTAAGAGTACCATTAGTAATGTAAATTTTTTTGTTCAAGTTTGAATGTTTGCATTGCATGAGTGAACATTGTGTATCATAATGTTTTATGGTTATATTATCATTTGAAATATTTTATTTTGTATAAGTTTTAGATATATTATAGGTTTTCTTTGAAAAAATTAGTAAAAAGGGGGAAGATGTTAGATATGAATAAAGCCCCACGTAGTTAAGTACCGAGGCTATGGAAACACTTTTTAAAAAAAAGCAAAAAGGAAAAAAAAAAGAGAAAAAGGAAAGTTTCGAGTATAGGATGAATTGGCAATCACTATTAGGAATTTATCAATACCTAAACACCAACTTTCTTAAATCATCTAATTGACCCCATTCATTAGCCATGACCTTTCAATAACCTTGAATTTAAATTTTTGAACCCTACTTTCACCTAATAATGTTATGATATCAAAAGGTGATTTTTTTTTCAAAGCAATGAACAATAAAATAGCCAATGTAAAAAAAATGTGGTTCCTAGCAAATTAAGTATATATAACATTTTTAAGAATTCAAATGTGGTAATTTGATGTGTTAAGATTATGCTAAAATTTTCAAACCCAAGTTTTGTAAAATGAACTCAAACATACTGACCTTTCAGCTCTTTACCCCAAAATTGGCCTGGTTCTTTTTCCTAGGGCCATGTTTGTCAAAGAAAAAAACCTCATTACCTCTAAGACAACTTAAATTATGATCAACCATTTTATTCTCTTTTGTGGAGTAACTTAGATCATCAAAGACCTTAAATAGATTTACCTCACATGATCATTTTTTTCGTTCATTCCACGTGACCATTTTTTTCATTAAAGGTGGGTTGTTAAAATGAGGCATCTTCCATGAAATGTATTATTGGCCAAATGAATTTAGGTATGAGTTATGGGGGTATGTAAAAAAAAAAACAAAAAAAACAAAAAAAAATGGTTATGACATCATGCACTTGAAAATTTTTAACAAATCTAACTAAAGTCCTAACAAATTCAAAGTTTTGAAATAAACATGGAAAAAGTCCAAAATAAAAAAGGCCAATAATTAAAAAAAAAAAAAAACAATACAAAAAACACAAAAACTTTCGAAATGAAAACCTTTTTTCAAGGGAATTACTTTTCAATTTAAGTATTTATGTTTGAAATGACAAATGGTCATATTTCATTATCCCTTCACAAACATAAAAATTTATCCCTTGTTACCTTTTTTAGCTTGATTGATTTTTTTCAAAATAAACCCTGACTAAGTGTCATCTTCCACACTGGAAGGCAAAAAGGAATGCGTTTGGGGGTTAAGAATCGGGATGTCAAATGAAATCTTATGTGTTAGAGCAAAGGCCTAATATAAAAGTTCATAAAAGTTTTGAATCCACTCAATGAAAGAATGCAAAAGAAAAGAAAAAAAAAAAGAAAAATGAAAGGAAATGAAGAATAAAAGAAAGAAAAAAGAAAAAAAATGAATGGCTGGAAAGCATTAGAAAATAAAAGGGAATATACCTTAGAGTGTATCCTTTAAATGAAAAATGACTATTAGTTTCAAATACCCTTAAATACTTGTTTTGGGCCTTTGTATCATTTTCTTTGGCAACCCTAAACCTTAATCTACGTTACAACTCTTGAAAAGTCCATATTGGATCAAGCAGAGAGGCTTAAAATTAAAGAGTTTCTCTTGAAAAAATGATCATAAATCTTTTAAGTCCCTCTTTATTACATAATTTTCTGTTTAGACCATTAACCCCTTTCCAAAAAATTCATTCCCTTTTTCGGATTAGGTTTGAATTTTTGAATGCATGGTGTGTAAAAAAATCAAATTAAAAAAAAATAGAAATAAAAGTGGCTTTAGGGTGAAAACCCTAAAAAGAGTAGTCTAGAACAAATCTTGAAGGCCACTTATAATGCTAAATGTGGTAAATGCTGAACAGAGATAAGCCAAACCTTATTGAAAGATCTGAAATATCAAAGTCCCAAAAATCTGAGATGGGTTGATTTCGAAAATCTCAACTTTTGTCTATTCTCAAATAACCTTTCAAAATCTCAAGTCCTTATAGCTAATCTTGACATATATCAAAATGTCGTATTTGGAGACTAAAGAAAATGTTGAATATGTTTGGTTTTCAAGGAATTCATGTTTCTAGAAAAGCTTATGTTTAATTTGTGAGCTTGCATGGAAAATTATACGCCTTTTTTATTCCCTTCAAGAGTTAAAACCCTTTTGAATAAACAGAAATCTCTATCTACAGAACTATTCAATCATTTGAAAAGAAAATTTTTGCCTTTTTCATTTCTGATAGGGATTGCCAAATTCTAAAAAGGGTCAAACCCAGTTTAGCTGGCATCAATGAAGACTTAAGCTTAGATTATTTGGCATCAAGGAGATTTAAACCCAGTATAGTTGCCATACAAGCCCAAATTATCTGGCACCAATAAAATTTAAGCCTAGTTTAGCTGGCATAAATGAAAAGTTAAGCCTAGATTATCTGGTGCCAATTGAGTCTTAAGCCTAGTTTAGATGACACAATAAGCTCAGATTAGCTTACACATAAGCCCAGATTAGATGAAAAAATATATACCCCTTTTATCTCTTTTAAGTGGTAAGTCTTTTTAAATCAGTAGGAATCTTTGGGTGGTAAATCAGCCAATCCATTGAGAGAGATTTTTCACCTTTTTTTCATTTCTAATAGGAATTCTAAGTCCTTCAAGAAAATTCAAATCTATATAAAATTTAAGCCTAGTTTATCTGGCACCATAAAATTTTAAGCCTAGCTTACTTGGCACTAATAAAAGTTAAGCCTAATTTATCTGTCCACCACTGAAATTTTAAGCCCAATTTATTTGGCTCCTAATGAAATTTTAAGTCCAGTTCCACTAGCCTTCAATGAAATTTAAGCCCAATTTATTTAGTACCAAAAAAAAATTTAAGTCCGATTTATTTGGCATCCATTGAAATTTTAAGCCTAGTTTAGTTGGCTTTCAATGAAATTTAAGCTTAGTTTATCTAGCACCAAAAAAGATTTTAAGTCCAGTTTAATTAGCACGTAAACCTAGATTAACGATCACTTTAGTTGACTTGTGGTGCTGTTCCATTCGATTTTTATCTTTTAACTTATGGTGTTGTCCCGATCATTCTTTTTTATTAGACTCGCGATATTGTCTCAATAGATTCTTTTATTTTTTGACTTACAGTGTTGTCCCGATCGTTCTTTATTTTTTGACTTGTGGTATTGTCCTAGTCGATTTTTTATTTTTCAACTTATGGTATTGTCCGGATCGACTCTTTATTTTTTGACTTATGATGCCATCCTAATCGTTCTATATCACTTAACTTCTGGCTCAATCCTAAAAAATAAAACTTTTGAAAAATCCTCGATTTGCCTCTGGACAAAATTGTTGTCTTTATCTTTGCCCTATTCTTGATTCTTAGCAATACACAAACAAGACCAACTGTAGACATCAAATTTTATCTAAGTCTATCGAATGAAACCCCTTTTTATTTTATTTTGTTTATCAATATTAAAGTCAATAATTAAATATAATAATAATTTTAAAAAAGGAAAAAAAAAAGAAAGAAAAAATATTTTAAAAAGAATGAACAAAAAAAAATATGGGATAGGCATAGGCATGGTGCTGTGCACGACACCAGCCTATCCACCTGCCTCTATCAGCACCATGCTCCCATGAAACCCTCAACTACCCACTCCTCTACTAGCACCCATACCAAGCCAAATACCTACTCCACTCATTATCCTAGAAGGCCAGCCTCTTAAAAGCACCAAACCTTTGCCCATGCAAGACTAAACTTTCTCCCCTATGTCAGATCTCTCCCACTAGTCACTTTGCCCTAAGCTCCTCGCATGCCCCTTAACTCTCAAAGTCCTAGCCTTCACGCACCCTAAGAAACCCCTTAACCTAGCACCCACTCCCATTGGACCATATCTTCACCAAGACCACACACACAATGACCCCTTTTACCTCACCCAATACCCAGTCCCCTTCCAAATCAACAACCCAAAAAAAATAAAAAAAATAAAAAAATCCACCAAAAGAAAAAACAAACATAGTCTTCACCGCTAAAGAGCTACATGCAAAAAGGTAAAAAAAAACATCAATTTTAGTTTATAAAAAAAAAAAAAAAGAGATCTAAAACTTTCAGGCCCATTATGTCCCTATCGGGGCTATTCCCGGTGAAAGAGACCAGATCTAGAAAGAGATCATTGAGGAGAATTTTTTAAAGTTTTTGGCATTTTTTGGCAATTAAACGGCCGCTGAAGGCCATTGACAACAACAACCAACGGCAAAAAAAGTGACGGTCCAGCGCTCGGAGTTTGGAAGGCTAGCTAAGGAGTCACCGGCTTCTGGATTTTTTTTAGGAAAATAAAGTTCTTTTTGGTAGAAAAAAACAGTGAAAAAAAATTTTAGGTTTTATATAGGTTAAAGAAACCCAAAACAATGTCATTTTAAGAAGGAAGGATATATGCATGGACCCGAATTCGACTAGGGATCCACACGATTCAACCCGATAACCCACTTTTTTCAACTAACCTTAAATCGATTCAAGTGAACCGCATGCTTGAATTGCCCCCAACTAGTCCAATTGAGCCAGCGTTGACTGGACTATTGACTGGTCCCGTTTAAGTAAAAAAAATTTTATTTTTTATTTATTTATTTGTTTATTTATTTTTATATATTACTTTTAGTTAAGCATATTTAATTTTTTGTCAAAATAAATGTTTAGTTTTTTAATATTAATAATAATAGTAAATAACAATAATAATAATAAATAAATAAATTTTAAATTTTGATTTTTTAAAATTTCAAAAAAAGACAAAAAAACTTAAAATAAACCTTATAAAATAAATAAAATAACAATAACTAAATAATAATAAGAATAATGAAAAATGATTTCAAATTTTTTATTTTTCTTTTTAATAATAATAATAATAATAATAATAATAATAATAATAATAATAATAATAATAATAATAATAAAGTAGCATAATAACCAAAAGAAGCTATAAAAAAAACAATAATCTAAAAAGTGATAATAAGAACAAAGTGATAAAATAATTTCGTCTAGATATTGAAAAATTATAAAAAAATATAAAAAAGATAATAAATACTAAAATACTAAAATAAATAGATATTATTAATAATAATTTTTTATATAAAAAAAAAAAAGAAAACATATGAAAAAATATTATTAATTTTCGAAAATCATAAAAACCGAATTTGCTTCAAAAATTCGCCTAAATACTAAAGACTTTTAAAGATGTTCGCGTTTTTTTTAAACCCTAAAACTAAAACCTTAAACCCTTTAAACCCTAAAATTAAAACCTCAAACCCTAAAATCGAAACCCTAAACCTTTCAAACCCTAAAACAAGACCTTAAAACCATCCAAACCCTAAAACTAAACCCTAAACCCTTTAAACCCTAAAATCAAAATCTTAAACCCCAAACCCTAAAATCTAAACCCTAAACCCTCCAAACCATAAATTTCAAAACCTTAAAGTCAATGTCCTATAATCTAAACCCTAAACATCCAAACTCCAAAATCAAAACCCCAAATACTTGAAACCTCAAACTTTTAAACCCTTTAAAACCCTAAAATCCAAAGCTCTAAAACCTTTCAAACCCTTAAAACCCTGAAATTTAGAACTCTAAAAACATCTAAACCCTTAAAACTCTAAAATTCGAAACCCTAAATCCTTCAAACATTAAAATTCAAAACCTTAAACCTTAAATTTTAAAACCTTAAAACTTCAAAACCTTAAACCTCGAAACCCTAACCTTAAATCAAAATCCTAAACCCTAAAACCATAAACCCTCAAAACCCTAAAATCTTAAATCCTAAATCCTAAAATTCGAAACCTAAAAATTATTCAAACACTAAAATCTCGAAACCCTAAAAACCTAGACCTTAAAACCCTAAAACTTTAAAACCTCAAAAACCTAAAAATCCACCAAGATCCTAAATTTAACCTAAACCCTAAATTAACATGCAACCTCAAATCATCACCCAAAAATCATTCAAACTTTAAAACCTCGACCTAAACTTTACCCAAGAGCATTGCAAAATTCTAAGGATACGTGTGAAAATCGTACTTGAAATAATTTGTTCTCGAATGCTGCCTAAACGATGGGATATTTAAGAAACTTTATTTTATTAAGCTTTTCATGTGAGTCCTTAATTCGCCTTAACAATAGGATTAAAACTTTAGTAAAAAAAATATAATATATAATGGGATCTTAAATATAAATAATCGCACATAAACTCTATCTAGAAGTTGGGGAGTCAAGGTGGTCTCATTATATTTAAGAACCCAATTTCAAATTTATATTTCATCATTACACATAATATTTATTAATGCATCTATTTATTATTGTTGTAGTCTATTCGCATGTTTATGCCTTTAGTTATCATTTGTTATCTAATAATACCATCGTTGGCATTTTCATACAAAAAATGTGTTTAATTCAAAAATGTAGAATAAAAAAAAATTACATCCATAGGGAAATAATTCTTGGTACTTGCTTAGTTATTGAAAAGCCACTAATAATTATCTTTTGCAAAGGATGTTATTTTCATTTCAAAGGAATATCATGATAAATATCAGTTAAAAGAGTTATATTTAATGTTCTGCCTAGATGTTGGAGAATTTTAAGATAATTCTTCAACTTAAAGATTTTCTCAATATTCCTAAATAAAAAACTTTAATAAAATTACTTTGCTTTTTTTTTCTAAAAAAAATGAAAAATCAAAGAAATTAGTATTAAATTTCAAATCAAAACCATTTCATCCAATACTAGAAATATCGCATGATTAATTATTATCAATTAATAGGCGTTGTTTCTAATCTTTCCCTACACATAACTAACTTTCGAACTCAAAATATGTTTTCGTATACCAAAATTTGTCATTTGATAAACTTTAAACTCATTTTTATATTTTATTTAAAAGATAAACTTTTGAGTGGCCAATCACACCCTAAAAAAGATTGGTGGTAACTCTTCCCATTTTTTTCGATTTATAAATTCTTTACATCTGATAGTCCCAAAACCGTTATGACATTGACCAAAGTAGAATTTGAGTCAAAGTTTATGAGCCTAAGTACTATATTACTATGCATTTATAACTATATTATAATTGATTCATTATTAAGGTATTATGCATTTATTATTGTATTATTACTAATTTACTAAAAAGTTATCAATTATTGACTGCTAATCATTCATTTACTATTAAGTTATCACTAATTTTAGTTATCGATGATTACTATTAAGTTGTACTGATTACATTTAAGTTTTCAATGATTAATTATTAAATTATTAATTTTCTACTACTATGTGATCATTTATTTGTATATATCCAAAAAAAAAAAAAATAACTACAATGTATGCTAGATGATGTAAAGAAAAAGAAAAAGTTCAAGTGTAAATGACTTGAAAAATATAAATAAATACTCTTCATTTACTATTAGTAGTTTAACACATAATAAGTTAAAATAATAACTTTTATATTAATGCTAGTATTAAAATTAAATTAAATAAATATATACAATATATATTAAGTCAACATTTCTAAAATATTCTTCAAATTTTTTAATTCATGATAAAATAGTAAATATTAAGAAAAGTTTTATTCATGATTTGTTTGAATTATTAAGGTATATGTTTTTATATTTGTTAGTGAAGTACAACTGCTTATAAAAGATTGAATATTTTGAAGTATTTTGTAACCAATGGAATTAATAAACTTTGCCTTATGTTTTTATCTTTAAGCATATAACTTTGATTAAAAATTTTGTTATATACATGATATAAGTAATGAGAATAAATTTACTAAATAAAATTTATAAAAATTAAGCTAACAATAATTTTGAAAAATATTAAATTTACAATAATTAATTTTACATTCTCCAAAAAATTTCTTCTACTAAGAAAAAAACAATATATTTTTTATTGTTGTTACATTCTTATCACTATTATTCAAAATGACTTTTTTTATATTTTGATGCCAATCAACTTCTCCATTTTAAATAGGTAAAAAATATTGTAAGGGGTCATAATTAATCTCAATAATGTTTAAGTTTATGCAGTTTTCTTGAATGAATATGAACTATAATATCTCTTTCAAATGAAATGTTTGAATTATTTTCCTCAACCCATATAGCAGCAACTTGATCAACAAATAAATGATTTTAAACTCGTTCATCTAGATTAACATTTCTACAATATGAATTTCAAAATCCTCAAAAGAATATATATCCTTTAACCTCTACAAGACTTAGGTATAAGGATTTTTTTCTTTTAGAATTACTATTAGTATCTCCATTACTTTTGCAGTAAAATTTTCATTATGTTGTATTCTCATTCTATTTTGAAATTTATTATTGGTGTTAAAAAGTATAACTAAAATAACATGAATTAATCCATACCCAAATTGAGTATAAATATTTTTTTTACTCATTTTAAATTTTAATTTAATTAAAAATAACATAATACACATAACTATAAAAATGAACTAACTTAACTTGATTTTAATTTATTTTAAAAAGTCAACAATGTAGGACTGATTTGGATGTCATTGGATCTCTAGTGAAATGCGAATAGCTTAACTTTTTAGTACAATCGCATAGTAAATATTGTTTGGTCACATTTGCTATGTTTAAATCTTTTGATCGCATGAAAAAATGTCAATTTTGGACAAGGGGGTTAAGGAATTTTGTTCATTCCTATATTACCCTCAAATGTGTTTTTATTATTAAAAAACCTAACATTTGTTTTATTTATTATGATTTTTTATTTAAAAATTGTGAAGTAATTTTATTAATATTTAATTTAATATGATTACTTAATATATAAATAAAATTTATTATTATTTTAACTAAAAGTTTATAACTATATAAATAATTAAAATAAAAAATATTATTTGATTTTATTATTATTTTTATTATTATTCATTTTTAATTATTTATTAATAAAAATATTATTTGACATAAAAAATAATTTTATAATTTTATAAATGCTAAATAAGTTAAAATTTTTATTAAATAGAAATTTTAATCTAATGCCTATAATTCTCATTTTCTCTTCCATTATAATTCAACTCACTAGCACCGCTTCTTCTACATCTAAATATATATCTTATAACTGATTTTAATCTCATCACTATAATAATTAATATCACCATTATAATAATCAATCTTACCTCTATCTTTGTTTTCAATCTCATCGAAGTTAATTTCACTATCCATCCAAATGAACACTTAATAATTATTTAAAACAAAAAATGATTGAACATAACTAAAATCCATATTGAAATTGTAACCTAATCAAAATCCAATATTTCTTATTTATCTTTCATAACAATTTAAAAGTTCTTTATTTAAAATTTTCCCCCTTCATCTTCAATCTTTTATTTTTATTTTCTTTATGAATGAATTAGTTAATTAATTAAGAGTATTTTAAAAATGAAATTACAATTATAAGTAATTGAGTATACTTGTTCTTTATTTAAATTTAGGACAATTTTAAATTTAACTTTTTAAACAAAAAGAAGTATGCAACAATTATTGAGCTAAAATTGCTTATTTGCGTAAGTGAATAATTAAATATACTATGAATAGAAGTAGATAATAAAACTTGATTCAATCTAATTGTTGTCGATCCTAAGTCTAAAATCCAACTCAAAATTATAAAAGTCAAAATTCAAAATGATTAAAATACTAAATACACAATTAAATAAAAATTTATCAAATTAATTTTGCCAATGAATGCTCTTAAATCATTTTTTAATTTAGTTAAATTATAATTTGTAATAATATTTTATATTAAATGTAATAGTGATAATTAATTTGATAAATTTTAATTTTGTTGAGCAAATATTACCTAATATGACAACCTTAAAATTTTTTTAAAACAAGAATATTCTTCCATTGACATAAAAAAGAAAATGAAAAAAATATACAATATTTTTCCAAATAATGTTACAAAAATTTTGAAATCAATACGTTTGTATATTTTTCATTAAAACATCATATACCACTAATCTTCTTTGTGATATGGAGAAAATATAATTATGTATAATCAATTAATCTTTCATTTTATTTTTCTACTTAGGATAATCTTTCATTGGTAATTTCTATTAACTAAATGTAATTGTACATTCTATCAATTGAAAGTTTAAATTTTTTTTATTTAAAAAATTTTATAATCCATAAACTTTTATTATATAAAAATATTAAACTACATATTTTTAAAACTAAAATAAAATCTTAACCTTAATACTTCTCATTTTTTAAAAAAAAAAACATTCAATTCTAAAAATAACAAACTTTTTTGTGTAATACTTACACAATTTATAATAATTTCATTTTTAGTATTAACAACATAATTTTGCATGAATAAATGTATAAATACATTCAAAAAATAATTTCAATAAATTTTGTTGCACCTTAAAAGAATTCACCTAAAACAATTAATTTTACTTTCCTTAATAATTTTTATTTATAAAATTCATATTAGATCGTTCAATCGCTAAAATGACAAGCAAAACTAGCAATTTAATACAACTGAAAAAATTAAATAACTTTGTTATATAAACTAATTATATATATACATATTAACTTAAAATTTGAGAGAAAATTAAATTAATTATTATTTCAATTAAGACGAACAATTCTTATAATAATTTGAAGGAAATTAATTTTACATAAATCATTTAATGCTATGGATGAAAAGTCCAATTAAATTTTTAAACGAATTATATAGTACTAATTGTTGTTGGAAAGGTACAATTGATTTGTATTTAATTTAATATTGATTTTTGTTTATGGGAATAACAATTATAATATTCTAGAAAAAAAATACAAAAGAGAAATTAATAATAGATATCAAACTAAACTGTAAAAATGATTTATTAAAGAATTATTTCAAGGAACTAAGAAAATTTAATTATGTTATCAATGATCAATGATTAACTCATAAAACATATAAATAATAAAATCATTAACATACATATATAGTTAATATATTAAAACAAAAATTAAAAGACAAACAATATATATACTTAAATGATTTAATCAAGATTATCTTTAATGAAATTATTTATCAATATAAACTGCATATACAATTATTTTTATAACAACTAACAAAACAAAATTCATATATTTATTTTATTCTTATGCACATTAAGTTTTGATTTCTTTTTATTTGTATTTTCATTTAATGTGAAAAATTATTTTTTTATGAAAAATAAAAAAATCTTTTTACTTATAAAAAAGGAGTATAATAATAAAAAAGGTAATTTAAATTAAAATTTATAAAAACTACTAATAATATTTTAATCAATTACTTTTAATATTTTTAAAATTAAAATTTTAATTATAAAAAAATCTAAAAATAAAAAATTCATTTAAATTAAATTTTATAAAAATATTTATCTAAAATATTTTAGTCCTTCAAGTTTAATCACTTTTGAAATTAAAATTTTAAATAGTTTAATTTCACATAAACATTATTTTTAATTTTAGTTGATTTAAATTAAATTTAAATAAATTAAGAAAGGTTATATATTTAAAAATAAATTTATTAATTTAAAAATTTACAAAAAAATTTAAGCCAGATACCTTTGAAATTCACACTTTTATATATAAAAATTATTAAAAACAAAAAGCAAACAAACAACATATTAATAAACAATAAATAATCAAATTTTAAACGAATTTTTAACAAATCTGTTCAAAAACATAAACAAATTAAACATATCTCTATTCATGTTCAATTTATGTAATAAAAGAATATAAAAATATTATTCAAAATCATTTTTTAAATTTAATAAATGAATAAAAACAAACAAAAATCAAATGTATTCACAAATAATTCATGAAAGCTCTGGTCGTTTACACATCTAAAAATAAATACAATAAAATGTAACAACTGGGATGAACGGGGGAGTAACACTTCAATCGAGGAAGTAACACTTCAATTTCAAAACGGAGGATCAATAAATGATAACACTGATTCTTTCGGTATTCTCGTCCAAGTGTTTCCATCTTCACAGTCATCAAGCAAAATCTTAAGAAACAAATAGACACAACATGCTTTAGTCACCTTCCTTCTTGGCAATGACATCCCAACTTACTTGACTGAAAATCCAGTTCCTGCCTTCATAACATCAATGGGAGTTTGTTAGAAAACATCATCTTAGAACTCATACGCCTAAACTACAAACTAGCAATTACTTGGTTCCATTTGTTATTAACATTAAAAATAGATGATTACCAAGTCTACGTTCCACTGATCACCCAAAAGTATTATGGGGGAATTTCCTCTTGACATGCTTTGAAATCAAAATTACAAACAAGGATGTCACATGAACTTCAAATACTAGCACTAACATCAAAGCTTTAAAATTAAAGCATGCACTAACAAGTGATGTTGCAAGAACCCACTCGATTCATGCAGGTATTCTTAAAAGATGACATTTAACAAGCTTAGAGCTCAAATCTCAGCATATGTAGCCCTTTCTTTTTTTCTTAAGTTATGTCCTCCTCTGCACTATAAAAAAGTGACATTGCAAGTATTCCAATAAAGTGCTGCAAAGGAGTTTGAAAAACTATTATTGCAAATTTAAAAGCAAAAGGAAACAGCATCAGGAAAAAGCAAATCCTTATCACATGACAGTTTTGCAGTAATATTTTCAGACATAGGAAAAATTTTAGATAATTCAACCCCAATTTCAGAATAAGTATATGCCCTACACTTGAATTGACTGTAAATTGAACAGATACTAATAATGAAATATAAGAAAACCTTTGTAGTGGTTGCAATTGCAAAACTCCAAACTCTTCAATAGAAGAGCAGTGAACTTGCACGCATAGACCATCAATTATGATGCTAGGGATATGAGAAATTTTAAGCCAGTCCTCTCCTGTCTCCTTTCTGCAACGATCTGAAAGAATAGGACTCTGACATATATCTAATTGCTTTAGACTTGTATTCTGAAGAATGTAGCCAGGCAGTGTCCTTAACTTTGGGCAGGAATCAATTGTTAGGGAACAAAGCCTTGGCATAATACTAATATGTTCTTCTTCTTCTCTGCTTTTTAATGGGATCCAATAATCCCACTTTTCCATGTCACAAAACTCAAGATGTTTTAAACTAAGAAAGGCAATGATAGATGATGAAGATGAGGATAATGCCGATATCTCTTCTCTTTCTACACCCAAAAATTCAACTCCCACTTTCTCCACTCTTCTCATTTTCCCTATGTAAAGTGATTCAAGGGATGGCAATTTCCCCAAGGGAGGCAATAAGTTTAAGTGAAAGCATAAACACAGTGAAACATGCTTTAGCTTGGTCAGATCCATCATCCAGTTGGGGAAAATGGTGGTGCTATTGTAGCACCATATCTCCAACTTTTCCAAGCAAGGAGGTGGTTGTAAAGCTTCAAGAAGTCTTCCATCATCTCTTCTCAGCCATGTCTCTGGCATCAACCCCTTGGAAATAGTAAAATCTAGTATCAAACTGCGGAGGCCTTTCTTGTTTTGAAGTTCTGCTCTCTTAGCTTCAGTCGCATCACAAACTCCTAATCCACTTATCTTCAGATGTCCTCGAAGATGCATTAAGTTTTGAAGATCTCCAAGAGTAGATGCTCCGCTGTTAGTGCCACCATCCACTGCCACGAACACCCTTAGTGACCGAAGGTTTGTTAATCTTCCAATTCCTTTCGGCATTGCCATCAAGCTCACGTCCGTCCATTCATTATCAAGATGCCTCAAGTTGATTAATTTTCCAATTCCATGTGGCAATTCTTTAAGACTATCGCACCATGTGAGGTTTAAGGTTTGTAAATTACATAACTCGCATACTGATTCAGGTAATTCTTTCAATTTTCTATTATGTTTCAAGTTAAGGTATCTCAAATGAACCAATTTTCCTATTTGATCAGGAAGTTCGTCAACTGAATTTCCAAACAAACTGCCACTCAAATTTAATGTCCTTATACAAGTCAGTTGATCAAACAACTTGGGCAAAAATGTGCTTACTGATGAAGTATCATGATTGCTTGAGTCAATAAGGAGACTTCGCAACTTTTTGGAGTAGCAAATAGCAGGGTCAGTTGGTACAAGTTCTTTGCCAATCAATGTTACATGACGAGCCTTTTCACAAGAAGAATCTGCTCTGAACTCTTGAAAACCATCATTTACTAGCACCAAACATTCAGTTTTCGTTAAAAGTTGAAGAAAATCATGTACTATATCATGCATTTTAAATTCCAGAATACCATTATCATGTTCAACCCTTTTAAAATCCTGAAAAAAAGAACGCATCATTAGCTCGTCAAAATATTCCTCACCCACAATCTCCATCTCTTCACCCCGCACTCCCTTCAGGTAATCTTGAGCCATCCACAACTTGATCAATTCATCTTTGCTTAAGATCTTGTCTTTAGGAAAGACAGCACAATATGAAATGCATTGCTTAAGAGCTGAAGGTAACTCGCAGTAACTCAAAAATAATGGAGGGAAAAGATCTCGCTCAGCCTCTTCAATGCCCCATATTTCGCTATCCAAGACACTTTGCCATTGTTCTCTAGTTCTCTTGAGCCGCAGCAGGCCGCCTACAATCTTTGCAGCAAGTGGCAAGCCGTGACACTTTTCTGCAATTTTCCTGCAGATATCTTTTAAAATTTCACTCTCCTCTCTTTTCCTTCCATAGAATGCTCTATGGCTAAGTAATGAAAAACATTCTTCTTGAGACAAGGTAGGTAATGGAAATAAGTTTGCTGTTGCTGTTCCCATAATTATAGCAACTCTTTCATTACGGGTGGTTATCAAAATTCTACTCCCAATAGAGCAATACTTGAGGGAAATTTTCAATTGCTCCCATTTTGTTGCATCTTCAGTCCACACATCATCCAACACAAGGAGTATTTTCTTCCCCACAACATGACTATGAATTTGCTTCAAAATGTTGTCCTTTCCAGCTAAATTTGGAGTTTCACCTTTAAATGCTTCAAGGATCTCTTTGGCAATCCTTATCTCGTCGAAAGTGTCTGAGACACATATCCATATTCTCTTGTCAAAATGACATTCAACATCATTGTGATTGTAAACCAGCTGAGCAAGAGTCGTTTTTCCGATTCCTCCCATCCCTACTATAGAGATGACATGGAGGCTCGCCCCTCCTCCGTTACTATTCTCTCCCACCAACATGTTCACCAGAATTGTTGTCTCTTGACACCTACCATAAACCTCTTCTTCATTGATGAAAGAGGCAGTTATTTGCCTTTTGGGTTCTTCAACTCCCTTCTCTAACCCAAGCCTATACCTTTCTTTTTCAGTAGCTATACAATCGAGTTGTTCATTCAAGCCTTTTATCTTTGAAGCAATACTATAGTATAGAATACTATGAGAGGTAAAGGAAGAGATAGAATAGCGTATCTTCTTTAGCAAGGGAAAATCTTCAACTTCTTTTTGTTCTTTCTCAAGTTGAGATTTGAGTTTCGCAGTATTCCACTCATCTAACACATCATCAACATCATAGGCCACATCTTTGAGTTTCTTTAACCAATTTCTCACATTGAAATCCTGTATCTGTTGAAGGCAAACGATAAGATTTATTGTAACGAGTGGAAATGCAAAACAAACGTATTAACAAGTATACATTCAATGAGCAATTTTAACCCTAAACCCTAAACCTTAAACATTCTCATGGCTTAGATTTATTGAAATCAAAATTTATAAAACTTTTTCAGTTTCATCCCTTGTCAAATATATATATTCTATTTCTATTTCTATTACGGAGGAAAAGTATTCACAGAGGGCCCACTGTTTGACATTATAAAGAATCCGAACTCCATATATAAATAAAAAAAAAATCTAAATATAATAATGGGGGATGCGGCAACTCGTACCTGTTTCGATTCTGCATCTTGAAGAACTGAATGGATATCCTGAAAATGGGTTGTCATTTTCTGGATTTCTTCTTCAAGAGCCAGGGCAACCCCAACGTTGTGTTTTATCTCTTCAGGTACCATCATCAACGAACCCAACTTCTCCACAACTGCTGAAACAATTGATTTCGCCATTGCTTCTTCTTCAGATTAAAAAAAAAAACTATTTCATAAGAAGAAACACACACCCCCCCTCCCCCCCCCCAAAAAAAAAAGAAGAACTGTGGGCTGTTTTTGCTTTCTTGTGAAGGTATAATTGGTAATAATTTATTGCTGTATTTGCACGCAAAGCTCCATAAAATATATTAGCCTTCGTCACTAAGGAGCCCGAAGGTTATAGAAGTATTTCACATCTAATAATTTTTTAATATTTTATAATTTTATATATAAATTAATTTTTTTATTTATTATTATTTAATTTTAAATTAAATATTTAATATGATATAAAAATAATATTTTTCATTATTTTTTAATTTATCATATGAATTTTTTTTATTTTTATGATAAAAATATGTTAAAATAAATTATTTTACATTTAATAAATTTTTAATTTTTTATAATTTTATATTTAAATTATATTTTTTTGCTTATTATCAATTAATTTTAAATTAAATACTTATCACGTAAATCCATAACTTCTATACTTTCCGTAGTCTCTAGTTCTTAGAATAATAAGTTTTTCTGCTGTAAAATCACAATCACAATCACAATTTATCATCGTACTTTGATATTATGATATTTCATTAGAAATTAAAAAATTTATATAATAAAAAACAATGTAAATAATAGATGAGATTAACAATTCAATTAAAAAATATAAAAAATTATTTTATTTATTTTATTTATCAAATAAATAAAAATATTATAAATTATATTTTTATTTTTATTTTTATAAATAATAACATTAAATAAAAATTCATCTATATATATTATTTTAATAAATAATATTTTTTTATTATTAACAAATAACAATATTATGATCCAAGTAGCATGAACAACACCTTTACAGTGGTTTTGGCAGAAGTTCTACAACGAATGACTTACATTTTATTTTATTTTTTTAATTTAAAGCTATCGAAATTTAAATTTTAATAATTTAAATTAAAATTTTAATATTCTATCAATAACTTACGTATCAATAAGTTGCGTGACCATTACATAAAAGAAACTATAAGACTTTAAATCACTAATCAAAAGAAAATAAATAAATTCCCTCTGCCAGCAGAGTAAGTTGCAGCTGGCTAAACTAATTTACTTGAAGCAATCAAGATTTGAAAAATGTAGATCAATTAGTCACGCAGCCTTGATTCGAAAGGCTAATCATAAAAGTTCAGGAATGAAGAATTGAAGATGAAAACCAATGAGCTACTGAATTTGCTTAATTAACAGTCATTTGGTTCAGTTAATGCTGAGTTGGCATAAATCAGCTTTGATGGATAGTTGCTCAAGTTATCTCCCCCAATTGAAAATTTTCCCCGTAAACAAATTATTGTAGCAATCAACATGACAGTATGACACCTAAACATGACAAAAACAAATCTTCAAGCTTAATTTAAATAAAAATTACAAGAAAAGGTACCACCACCAACACGTTACACGTTCAATTAGTACTTCGAAAAGATGTTATATCAACTTTATTCACACCAAGCTTCAACTTTATTTTTTGTCTTTTGGTTCGAACTCTCGACCCTGCAGACGACTTTGTGGTAAGCTTGAGGTTTTTTTTTTTTTTTTTTTTGGTGCAAGTAGTTACTGGTAAGCTTTTTCCTTTTTACCTTTAAACGGAACTTAAAGAACAACAGGGCAAGCCAGCCTGCAACTTCCGTAACTGTATCAAAGGTGATAGTTCCCGGGAACTATCATCATGGCCCCTAGCCAAGTCTTCCAGCATATACACGACCTCGGACAACACCTTAACGCCATTAAGCTCCAGATCTGCCTCCACTTAAGACGACAACATCGCCCTTACGTGACCATGTTCCATGTTACGTGCCCCAGCATCTTCCCTCTGTACCCTACAGCCACGTCCAAGCTGGTAAAGTCCATGGAATACACGTCACTTTCAAAGTAATCAACAAAGATATATCATATATCTACAGCTACGATAGGTATTATATGAACTTGCATACGGTTACGTGCATCCGTACAATCTTAACTTCAGGGTCAGACGGTCAGAAAATGCACACCCAGGCAGCTTACAACACCAAGGAAGCAGTGCATAGTATCGAACAACCACGCCGCTGAGTCTCTGTTAATAATTTAGAATGTAATGTATATCACATTGGATAAAAAAAATTTAATTATTGATAAATAAAATTAATTTTTGTATTAATTTTATTTATATTTTAAATAATTATATTTGAATAAAAATAATAATTATATGATAAATGATCAAACTATTTAAATATAAATAGATTTTTTTCATAAAAGTCATGATTATACAAAAAGTTATAACCATTTGAATAAAAATTTATATTTGTTCATTCATTAGAAGTAAATCTTTTAATATAACTATTTTCACTACTTCTATTTAAAAAGTTTTGAGACTTTGTTGTATTCTAAAATTATAATTATCTTTAGGAAAATGCTCTTCACGCCTCAAAGCCAAAGTTCTTTTCTATTATTTTCGTTCTTTTATTTATTTTTTCTAACAATTTAAATGCAATTATGTGAAATTCGCATTTCGCATGAGGAAACTACAAAGAAAAGAAATTAGCAAAGTTGACAAAATCGACTTTGGAAATAAGTGTGAAAAGTTTCAATTATCCAAATGGTTTTTATATTCTACTAAAAGAATTGATGATTAACAATTCGTAACAGACCTTGAGTCCATTGAATTTTGCTTTTTTTTTTTATTGACTATTCTTTTAATTTTTTGATTTTGAATTAAATTATTTAATTTATAACTCATAATTTTAGTTTTGAGATATAGTGAAAGTATAAAATTATGTTTATTTTAAAAGCTATGAGTGATTCAAAAATGTTGTGAACATAGAAAAAAATTAAATAGCAAGATGAATACTATTTGACCCATTTGGGTGATGGACATGGATTTGCTCATGGTAATAAATTGGTAAATCGTTTCCATGATGAAATAGATTCGTAAGTTTCCATAAGTTGGCATGAAAGTTTCAAAAAGAGACGATAGAAAGCATGAGTATACTTAAAAAAAATTTGAGAGTGATTATATTTGACATCATTCTTATTTACGTATATTCTTATATTGAGTTTAAATAAAAGTTTTGAAACTTTTATGAGAAGAAAATATTAAATATTTACTATTTATCTTTCATTAAAAGTGGATTTGGAGGCCTCCTACTTTAAAAAAAATAAATAGTGAAAAGATAAATGAAATGGTAACTTAATTAAGTATATATGATATCTTGATAACTAAATGGCACATTCTTTAATAAAAAAAATGCATATTTGCACATGGTGGAAGTAATAAGAATAAAAAGAAATAAAAATTATCACCATAGTGTTGTAAGGTTTTAGTAAAATTTTATGAGCAAATTATAGAATCTAATAAGTTTAGTATAACTTATTAAAGTAAAATCATAAAAAATCCCTTAAATATCTTTAAAGGACTAAAATGACTTGGCTTATTCATTGAGTTTATGCATTTATCTAGAAAGTATAATTTTATTAAAGATATATAAAAGTATTTAAATAAAATGGTTGAAATTTATGAGTGTAGAGTTGTGATCACAACTAATATCATTTATTTCTTAAAATGACAAGAATAAGATAAAAATGTCTAGAGCATATAAATGATATGCAAAATAAAAAATTTAGACATATTAGCCTAAAATAATTATATTATAGAGTCAATCTCAAGTGAAGGTAATTATCATAAAAGAAAATTAAATACTAAGATATTTGATTAATAGTACTAGCTACAAGTATAATGGATTTAAACCCGTGCTATTATATACCAATAATGAAAACTCAACTTTGAATTAGTAACTTCTAATTATAAAGTTTAATGGGTAAAAATAAATTATTGTTATGTGTATATTAAATACTAGTAAAATCTATTTAAATTTTAAAAACTAGTATAATCCATTGTATAGGGAAGATGGATTTTTATACTCTTAATGGAGTTTGTTATTTAAATGTTTAAAATAATGGAGACATACCGAAAACTCTACCTATATAAACATATAAGTGATGCAACTTTAACAAGAAAAATTGAAGTCTCTCTTTGTAAATATTTATGTATAGGATATTTACATAACTATAATAGTACTAAAACGGTTGTAAAATTTTGACAAAAAAATAAATAAGTGTTATGTGTGCTATATCTTTAATTCTTAATACTAAGAGTTGAAATTTAATTTGTGAACACCATCAACTTCGCTAGAATTTTAAGATATATACGTCAATTTAATGTTTAAATCGAGAGATATCTTCTTATATTTATAATGTTTATTAGTGTGAAAAGTTAAAGATTAAGCACTAACATTCCAAACTAATGGGAGATTGTTAGCAGTTTAGAATGTGGACTATCCTATATTAGATAGAAAATTTTAATTATTGATGAGTAAAATTAATTTTGTATTAGTTTTATTTATATTTTAAATAATTATATTTGAATAGAAATAATTATTATATGATAAATTATCATAATTATTTAATATAAATAGATTTTTGTTTATAAAGATCATGATTATATAAAAAATCATAACAATTTGAAGAAATATTTTATATCTGTTCATTTATTATAAATAGATATTTTAGTATAACTATTTACACTATTTCTATTTAGAGAATTTTGAGGTTTCATTGTATCTTAAATGTATAATTATCTTTAAAAAAGTATTTTTTAATCTTCAAAGTCAAAATTTTTTTTTATTTTTTTATTTATTATTTCTAATAATCTTTAGGGTGATAGTAGGGCAAAATGACGTAGTTTTAATCACGAGGTTGGTGTGGCAAAGCAATGTAGTGGTACGGCGACAGTGGTTCTGCTGGTGGTGAAGGTTGTATGTGTGAGAAAAATGTTACTTAGGACTTAGGAGTGTGTAAGGAAGAGAGAGTGTTTATGTTCAGAGGAAGGTGGGTTTTTTGTTTGCTTTCTCTTTATTAAGTTTGTTTGTGACTGTGGCCAATTGTGAAAGTTTTATTTCTTCTCTTTGTAGCAGAAGAGATTTGGGTTTTGATCATTTGATGGAAAAGCAATGAGAAATGATTAGTTATATGGTGCAGCAAGGGTGTTGGGTGATTTTTGTTTGCTGAATATTTAAGCCAAAGTACTATTAAATTTAATTACTAAATATTTTGCTGCAGATATCATTCTGTGTCATTGTCAATGCCTTGAAACGGTTTGGTAAACTTTTCCGGATGGCTAACTTTAGGTATACAAGTTGTAAATAAAACAGAAAAAATGTCATTTGATTGTATGATAGACTCTGAAAATGAAAATAATGATGTTGATGATGAGATTGATAAGATTAATTGTTGTAATAATAGAATTGAGATTTAAATGAATGATAAAAATATATATTTAAACATAAATACAGAAATAACGATGAATGGTGGACTATTCAACTAGAAGTATCATAATTAAAAATATCTTTTATTTTAATTTTAAACTAAAGTAATGAACTGTCTTATGACTCAATGGTTCACCGATTTTTTCCCCCAATCCCCTGAAAAAACAATAAAAGCTGAAAATGCTATCCAAATGCAAGAGCGATACAATTAAAAACCACCAATTGCAAACTTTCTGAGATTGTTGCTTGGCAATGTAGATGTGAGAGCAATAAAAGTCAAGTCCTTAATTTATACTAGGTTCTCTTATGCTTTAAATTTGTTGGAAATTTCAGTTTAAAGGGTAGATAGTACAGCAATTTATATTATAACCCCAAAAGAACAAAGAGATTGAAAGTTTCTTCATTTTCTTAAATCATCTTAAAGCGCAGAGCTTAAATAACTTTGCTCCTTTGTACTAAATGTACCTAGAAGAAAAGAAATAAGTATAATAAAATGCAACAATTGGGATGAACGGGGAAGTGACACTTCAATTTCAAAACGGACGATCAAGGTACGATAAATGATAACGCTGATTCTTTCACTATTCTCGTCCAAGTGTTTCCATCTTCACTAGTATCAAGCAAAATCTTAAGAAACAAAGAGACACAACATGCTTTAATCACCTTCCTTCTAGGCAATGACATCCCAACTTACTTGCCTGAAAATCCAGTTCCTGCCTTCATAACATCAATGGCAGTTTGTTGAAAACATCACTTCAGAAATCATATGCCTAAACTCCAAACCAATAATTACTTGGTTCCATTCATTATTAACTTTAAAAATAAATGATTACCAAGTCTATGTTCTATTGATCACCCAAAAGTTTTATGAGAGAATTTCCTCGACATGCTTTGAAATAAAAAATGTAAATTAAGATGTGAATTAACTTCAAATACTAACACTAACATCAAAGTTTTAAAATTAAAGCACGTATTAATAAGTGTCAATGCATGAATTTATTTAATTAATTCATATAAATACTTTTAAAAACTAATATTTAATAAATTTAAAATTTAAATCTCAATGTAAATATATTCTTCTCTTATCCTAAGTTACATCCTCCCTTGCACTAAAAAAAAGTGACATTTCATGTATTCCAATAAAGGCGACTTGAAACAAAAGTCAACTGTTGAATATTGCCTATAATTATTATATTTTTTAACAATAACTGACTATCACGTTGCTTGCTAAGAAGAAAAACAAATGACATAAAGATAATTATAGTTCATACATACCTCTCCTTTTTGATACACATCAATTTTCTTGAAACGCTTTGAGGAAATTGTTAGAACTTGACAAAGAGCTGAAAAGCAAGCAAATAGTAGGAGTTAATTAGTTAAGGTAAAGATACAATAGCATTGATGCAACACTGTTTTTCTTTTCTTTTCTTTTTCTTGCAGACCAGAGGAAAAAATCAGAAGTTCATTTTTGCGAGAAAGCTGCATTAAAAATTAGAATTGAGAGTTTTAAACACAATACACTAACATGGATATGAAAAAAGACACAAAAATGATAAAGTTTAAAATTTTAACAAAAATCATGTGAGCTTGGCAAAAATAAAATAATATGTTTTGAATTTAACGTGTCGATATGAATTATGACATAATAATTTTTGTGTTGTATACGTATTAACATGAAATATATAAACACAAATATACGAATTGTGAATCTAATAAAACTAATTTATATTACTTAGAAATATTCTTCATTTCTAAAATATAATAAAATTGAAAGTTTTAAACACAATTAAGTGACACAGATGCGAAAAAAGACACAACAATTATAAAGTTTAAAATTTTAATGAAAATCATATGTGGGTTTGACAAAAAGAAAATAATATGTTTTGAGTTTTACGTAAAGACACGAATTGTGACATGACAATTTTTGTGTTGTATACGTATTAACACGAAACAGATAAACACAAATACACAAATTGCGAGTCTAATAAAACTAATTTATATTAGCTAGAAATATTCATCATTTCTAAAATATAATCATTAGACAAAAAGTAAGTATGGAGTTAAAATAAAATTTGCTGCAAAGAAGTTTGTAAGGCTATTATTGCAATTAAATTTAAAAGCAAAAGGAAACAATATCAGGAAAAAGCAAATCCTTATCACATGACAGTTTTGGATTGACGTTTTCAGAAATAGAAAATTTTTTGACAATTCAACCACAAATTTAGGCAGAGTATATGCCCTACATTTACTGTAAATTGAACAGATACTAAAAATGAAATATAAGAACACCTTTTGTGGTGGTTGCAATTGCAAAACTCCAAACTCTTCAATAGAAGAGCAGTGAACTTGCAAGCATAGACCATCAATTATGATGCTAGGGATATGAGAGATTTTAGGCCACTCCTTTCCTGTCTCCTTTCTGCAACGTTCTGAAAGAATAGGACTCTGACCTATATCCAATTGCTTTAGATTTGTATTCTGAAGAATGTAGCCTGGCAGTGCCCTTAACTTTGGACAGGAATCAATTGTTAGGGAACCCAGCCCAGGCATAATACTAATATGTTCTTCTTCTTCTCTGCTCTTTAATGGGATCCAATAATCCCACTCTTCCACATCACAAAATTAAAGATGTTTTAAACTAGGAAAGGCAATGATAGATGATGAAGATGAGGATAATGCCGATATCTCTTCTCTTTCTACACCCAAAAATTCAACTCCCACTTTCTCTACTCTTCTCATTTTCCCTATGTAAAGTGATTCGAGGGATGACAATTTCCCCAAGGGAGGCAACAAGTTTAAATGAAAGCATAAACACAGTGAAACATGCCTCGGCTTGGTTAGAACCATCATCCAGTTGGGGAAAATGATGGTGCTATTGTAGCACCATATCTCTAACTTTTCCAAGCAAGGAGGTGGTTGTAAAGCTTTAAGAAGTCTTCCATCATCTCTTCTCATCCATGTCTCTGGCATCAACCCCTTGGAAATAGTAAAATCTAGTATCAAACTGCGAAGGCCTTTTTTGTTTTGAAGTTCTGCTCTCTCAGCTTCAGTCACATCACGAACTGCTAATCCACTTACCTTAAGATGTCCTCGAAGATGCATTATGTTTTGAAGATCTTCAAGAGTAGATGCTTCGTTATTAGTGCCACCATCCACTGCCACGAACACCCTTAGTGTCCGAAGGTTTGTTAATCTTCCAATTCCTTTCGGCACTGCCATCAAGCTCAAGTCCATCCGTTCATTATCAAGATGCCTCAAGTTAACTAATTTTCCAATTCCACATGGCAATTCTTTAAGACTATCACACCATGTGAGGTTTAAGGTTTGTAAATTACATAACTCGCATACTGATTCAGGTAATTCTTTCCATTTTCTATTATGTTTCAAGTTAAGGTATCTCAAATGAACCAACTTTCCTATTTGATTACGAAGTTCGTCAACTGAATTTCCAAACAAACTGCCACTCAAATTTAATGTCCTTATACAAGTCAGTTGATCAAACAACTCGGGCAAAAATATGCTTACTGATGAAGTATCATGATTGCCTGAGTCATTAAGGAGGCTTCGCACCTTTTTGAAGTAGCAAATATCAGGGTCAGTTGGTACAAGTTCTTTGCAAATCAATGTTACATGATGAGCCTTTTCACAAGAAGAATCTACTCTGAACTCTTGAAAACCATCATTTACTAGCACCAAACATTCAGTTTTCGTTAAAAGTTGAAGAAAATTGTGTACTATATCATGCATTTTAAATTCCAGAATACCATTATCAAGTTCAACCCTTTTAAAATCCTGAAAAAAAGATCGCATCATTAGCTCATCAAAATATTCCACACCCTCAATCTCCATCTCTTCACCTCGTACTGCCTTCAGGTAATCTTGAGCCATCCACAACTTGATCAATTCATCTTTGCTTAAGATCTTGCCTTTCGGAAAGACAGCACAATGAGAAATTCACTGCTTAAGAGCTGAAGGTAACTCGCAATAACTCAAAAACAATGGAGGGAAAAGATCTCGTTCAGCCTCTTGAATGCCCCATATCTTGCTATCCAAGAAACTTTGCCATTGTTCTCTGGTTCTCTTGAACCGCAGCAGGCCGCCTAGAATCTTTGCAGCAAGTGACAAGCCGTGGCACTTTTCTGCAATTTTCCTGCAGATATCTTTTAAATTTTCACTCTCCTCTCTTCTCCTACCATAGAATGCTCTATGGCTAAGTAATGAACAACATTCACAGGGAATGTAATGGAAATAAATATACTGTTGTTGTTCCCATAGTTATAGCAACTCTTTCATTACGAGTGGTTATCAAAATTCTACTCCCAATAGAGCAATACTTGAGGGAATTTTTCAATTGCTCCCATTTTGTTGGATCTTCAGTCCACACATCATCCTACACGAGGAGTATTTTGTTCCCCACAACATGACTACGAATTTGCTGCATAATGTTGTCCTTTCCAACAAAATTTGGAGTTTCGCCTTTAAATGTTTCAAGGATCTCTGTGGCAATCCTTCTTTCATCGAAAGTGTCCGAGACACATCCATATTCTCTTGTCAAAATGACATTCAACATCATTGTGATTGTAAACCAGCTGAGCAAGAGTCGTTTTTCCAATTCCTCCCATCCCTACTATAAAGATGACATGGAGGCTCGCCCCTCCTCCGTTACTATTCTCTCCGACCAACATGTTCACTAGAATTGTTGTCTCTTGACACCTACCATAAACCTCTTCTTCATCGGTGAAAGACGCAGTTATTTGCCTTTTGGGTTCTTCAACTCCCTTCTCTAACGCAAGCCTATACCTTTCTTTTTCAGTAGCTATACAATCAAGTTGTTCATTCAAGCCGTTTATCTTTGAAGCAATACTATAGTACAGAATACTTTGAGAGGTAAAAGAAGAGATAGAATAGCGTATCTTCTTTAGCAAGGGAAAATCTTCAACTTCTTTTTGTTCTTTCGCAAGTTGAGATCTGAGTTTCGCTGTATTCCACTCATCTAACACATTATCAACATCATAGGCCACATCTTTGAGTTTCTTTAACCAATTTCTCACATTGGCATCCTGTATCTGTTGAAGGCAAAAGATAAGATTTATTGTAACGAGTGGCAATGCAAAACAAACGTATTAACAACTATACATTCAGTAAGCAATTTTAACACTAAACCCTAATCATTCTCATGGCTTAAATTTATTGAAATCAAAATTTATAAAACTTTTTCAGTTTCATCCCTTGTCAAATATCTATATTCTATTTCCATTTCTATTATGGAGGAAAAGTCTTCGTATAGGGCCCAATGTTTGACATAATAGAGGATCTGAACTCCATATATAAATAAACAAAAAAAAAAAAAACAAACTCTAAATATAATAATGGGGGGTGCGGCAACTCGTACCTGTTTCGATCTGCATCTTGAAGAACTGATTGGATATCCTGAAAATGGGTTGTCATTTTTTGGATTTCTTCCTCAAGAGCCAGGGCAATCCCAACATTGTGTTTTATCTCTTCGGGGATCATCATCAACGAACCCAACTTCTCCACGACTGCTGAAACAATTGATTTCGCCTTTGCTTCTTCTTCAGATTCATAAAAAAAATACCAACCTACGGTCCACTCCAAACTATTTCATAAGAAAAAGGAAACCCCAAAAAAAATTGTGGGCTTTTTTTGCTTTCTTGCGAAGGTATAAATGGGAAAAACTATATTTTCTAGTACTTTCCTTTTTTGGTAAATCTCTCCGGTAATTTCCTGTTACTATAATAATAGGGTTTTTATATTGTAAAGTCACAACCACAATTTATCAATTTTATTTTAAGATCAGCAGATATAAGTAGGATGGCAACGGGTAGGGACAGGACGGATTTTTGCTCGTCTCGAATTCGATCTGATTTTACATCCGTCAAATTCAAACTTGATTCGATATGAATTTTTTTATTTTTTTTAATACTCGAATTCGATTCGATCCGAAATTAATAAAATATTATTTTTTAAAATATAAAATATTATTTTTTTAATATAAATATTTAAATATATAATTATATAAATATATAAATAAAAAATTATTTTAAAAATTATTTTTATATAATATCGGATCGGATCAGGTTTGTCTAAAACTCAAACCCGATCCGACTCCGACCTTTCCTTAACGTTATCTGATTCGATCCGACTCGAAACCTAATTTAAAAAAAAAAAATCGACCCTATAGAGTCTGGTCGAGGGCGAATTGAGTTGACCACCCTAGATATGAGATGTCATGATAACTCATTAGAAATTAAAAAATTTTAAACAATGAAAAATAAGGAAAATGACAGAACAGAATCAATTAAAAATATAAAAACAATTTTATTTATTTTATTTTTCTAAGAAATAAAAAATATTTTAATTTATGTATTCTATACTTATTTTCATCTATTTTTATAAACAATAACATTAAAATAAAAATTCAACTATAGATATATATTATTTTAATAAATAACATTTTGTTATTTTTTCATTATTAACAAATAACAATATTACAATAATAATTAATACAAATTTTAGTATTCATCTTAATAATTTTTTATTTTTTATTTTAAAATATCAATTATTTTATGTTATCTTTTTTAATTTTAAAATAATATTTTAATTATTTGTGCTATATATTATACAATTTTATTTATATGATTTTTTCTAATCTTAAAAATTTATTAACATAAATCACAAAAATGAAAAGTGACAGTTATACCATTTTAATTGTATGATTTTTCTTTCATAGATATTTTGATTACAAATTTTGACGTCTTTTTATTAAAAAGAATCAATATATTTGAAACGTCATTCAGTCCAAATATAACATTTTTTACTGTTACATAAATATTTTTACTACATAGCAAAAAATAAAATTACTACACAAATATTTATCCTAATAAATTTTTAAGATCCTAATAAATTTTTAAGGCTAAAAGTTATATAATGATAACTTTCAAATATTAGTGAAATTTTACTGTTCCCTTCACTTGTTTTTGTTAATAAAATTTAATTATTTATTAACTAGTTTAATACATATTTACAAAAATAATAATTAATTAAAATTTTACGTTACTAAGTTAATTATTTGTGTTATAATAATATTTTTTATAATTTTTCTTACATTCTGTTACGTTTAGAATTATCATAACTCTTTATTATTATATTAAGACACATTTTACACATTTTACAATAAATTATATAAATTTTACGTTTTCTCTTGTATGTTTAAGCTACCAAAACTTTTTATTATTATTTATTAGATTTTTTTTATATATTTACATGAACAATAATTAATTAAAATTTTATATTACAAAATTAATTATTTAAGTTATAATTATATTTTCGTATGATTATTCTTATATTCTAATAAATTTAAATTTATCATAACTTTTTTTTAGTCTCTTATGACACTTATTACCCATTTTACATTAAATGATATTAATTTTACACTTATTCTCACATATTTACATTACTTATTTGCTTTTTAAATTTTTGATATTTTTAAAATATATTTACAAAAACATAATTAATTAAAATTTTACACTGTAAACTTAATTATTTTACGTCATAATAATATTTTCTTACAATTTATCTTATCTTCCATTACGTTTAAAATTATTATAACTCTTTCTTAGTGTATATTACAATACTTCTTATTCATTTTATGCTAAATGATACGAATTTTATGATTCTTCTCACTTTTTTACATTATTTATTTGTTTTTTAATTTTTAGTTATTTTGATTATATATTTACAAAAATAATAATTAATTAAAATTTTACATTCTTACTTAATTATTTATGTTATAATAATATATTTTTACAGTTGTTTTTACTTTACATTATATTTAGAATTGTTATAACTCTTTCATATTGTGTTACAATATTTCTTACCTATTTAACAACAAATGGTACTTTTACATTTTTCTCATTTGTTTATGTTACCTATTGGTTTTTTTAATTTTAACTATTTTCCTTATATATTTATAAAAGTAATAATCAATTAAAAGTTTATATTATCTACTTAATTATTTATATCACAATAATATTTTCTTATAGTTGTTCTTATTTTTCATTATTTTTAAAATTATAATAATTTTTTCTTACCCATTTTACGCCAAATTATACAAATTGTACGTTTTCTTACTTATTTATGTTGCCTATTTGTTTTTTAATTCTTAGCTATTTTCTTATGTATCTACAAAAATAATAATTAATTAAAATTTTATGTTATCTACTTAAATATTTACGTTACAATAATAATTTTTTACGATTATTTTTACCTTTCATTACATTTAAAATTATCATAACTCTTTAATATTGTTTTACGATATTTATTGCCTTTTTTACACCAAATGATAGTAATTTTAGGGTTTCTCTCACTTGTTTACATTACAAATTTATTTTTTAACTAGTTTATTACCGTGCAATGTATAAATTATTTTTATTTATTTAAATATATATATGTATAGTAACAAAATAGATTTATGTTTTTTTTTATTATTGTAAATATTATAATAAATTTACTTATTTATTATAATATAATTAGATTTTGTTACTAACAATTTAAAAATTATCCACGTAGATATATATTTGGATAACTAAATAATATATATGAAGTAGTCATTTATTTAAATTTTAAAAATTTTAGATAATTAAATAAAATTTTAATTTTTTTGACAAATAGTCTAAAATTAATAAATATCTTATATGTCATTATAAAAAAAAATTTAGAAAATTTCTTACCTGTAAAAAAAAAAAAAAAAGCTATCTACCTAAAATTCTACATAAGTCATTTTCAACTTGTAATCTTCTATGTTGTAATATACTATATATTAGATATATTAGATTAATTTTTGAAGCCAATAGTGCAATTATTTCAATGCATAAAAATGTATTTATCCATTCTAAGTTGGTAAATTTATGAAAGAACACATGAAATTACTGGCAACTAAACCAAAACTATGCTCATTGTCCCCTGTATATTCAAACAAAACCTATTTTTAATATCTTCACATTCAAGGAAATGCAAAACAAAAAAAATTGAAAATATTTCAAAGCAAGAACAGCTTTTTAAGCAATTTTGTTAAAAAAAATTAAAATTTTTATAGGAACTAAATCTCAACTACCTCACTTTCTCAATGATGATGGATTAGAGCTTGCAAGCGAGGTCTTGCGATCAAATATTACACTTCAAATTCTTATGTGCCAAAACTCGTTTCTTTGAGTTCTTAATATGATGAGTTTGTTTTTACTTTACCAGTCGTTCCTACTTTATCATTAAAATAATCTAATGAAAAAGGAAATTAAAAATTAAACTTAATCAATTTTAGTGGAGCTATGCATTCAAAATTTATGATATATATGTATATATTTACATATTCTTAAAATTTGACTAAATTTAAAAAAGAAAGATAATTTTTGAATTTGATATTTTTGAATTTAAAATTTATACAAAATTTTTAATCTTTGATAGATTCTCGTTTTGAATTTAAATAATTTATTAAAAATATTTATTTTATAAATAAATTTTAGAGGATTATATATCTAAGAAATTTTTAAATTTTAAATTGTAGATATCGATTTTGTCCGGATCTACTATTTTCAGTTCTAGTTTAATATTAATAGTAATAATTTTAATAATAATATTAATAATAATATCGGTTTAATTAAAAATTAAAAATTAAAAATATTATAATAATGATTAAAAAAAAAGAAAAGACAAAAACCAGAAGGTTGGTATGGCGCCGCTATCGCCCCTATCCAGCCCTTTGCCTGACTCCATTTGATCCAACCACCCTACCTAGTCCCATCAGACCATTAACCCATGTGACCAGACCGGACAACCACTAGACTAGACGCCATCTCTACGGCCGTTCCTACAGCCACCCCCTATAGCCCTTAAGACACCCATATCAACACAGATCAGACTCTATAAAGAACCTAGCTTCATCCCCTTCTATTCTCTCTCGGACACCTAAAAAAATTCCCAAAAATGCGATAAATCCCACACCTAAAAAACCTAAACACTGCTTTCTGCCACCCCCAGAAACCCCAAACTATTCCACAACTAAAACAATAACAAAAAAAAAAAACAACAAACAAAAGACAAAAACAAAAACACAGTCCTCCCCGTAGGGAGAAACCCAGCGTCGAGCCACCTGTACCAAAGAAAAAGGCATTAGTTAGTTTCCAAACAGAAAAACAAAAAAAAAGAGGAAGAAAAAGAACACAGAAAACTTCAAGCCTAGATCTACGATGGTTAGGGCTACTTCTCTTGAAAAGGATGACAGATCTGAACTCAGGAGGTCAAAAGGAACCTTTTGGTCAGTTTTGAAATTTTCGATCACCGGTGACCACCATCGACGGTGACTCAGACGACGGTTGATGCGGCGGTCCAACGATCGGACGGCGGTCCAACGACCAGACGGCGGGAGATCTGGAGCTCTCCCCAAAGCTCTGACCCTTTTTTTTTCTAGGGCAGAAGAAGAATGAACCAAAAAAAAATTTTAGTTATATATAAAAGCTTAAAGTCCAAAACGACGTCGTTTTGAGTGTAGAAGGATCCGCGCGTGCCTGTTACTCGACCCGAGATTCGTGCAAACCAACCCTTCCAACTTGTTCAACCAACCTTGAACCAGTTCAATTGAATCGTGCGCTAAACCGTCACTCAACCGGTTCAACCGAACTGCTTATTGAGCTGCCCCTGTTTTTGACCCAGTCAAATCGTCGTTGACTGGTCTAGTTCAAGTAAATTTTTTTTTAATTTTTGAATTTTTTTATATATTATTTTTTTTGTTATTTTGAGTTTTTTTCTTATATTTATGTATGATAAATTATAAAATTTTTTAGAATAAATATTTAATTGTTTTAATAATAACAAAAATAAAAATAAATAAGATAATAATTAAAAAATATATATTAAAAATGCTTAAAAAATAATAATAATATAAAAATTAGTAATAAAAATTAAATTTTTTTTATTATTTTATTTTCCCTGCCTAGATGTTGGAGGGAATAAAAACACACTTCTAAAAATAATTTCACTTAGATGTTGGGGAATTATAAAAAGAAAATTAATAAAAGGTATAAAAAATTAAAATTAATAATAATAAAATTAATGTTATTGTTAAAAATAAGTTTTCATAAAAAAGGAAATATATGAAGATTTTTAATAAATTTTCAAAAATCATAAAAACCGAACTTGTTTCGAAAATTCGCCTGTGTTGGAGATTTTTAAAGATGTTCGCGTTTTCTTTAAATCCTAAATTAAACCCTAAATCCTTAAAACCAAAACTTCAAACCTCAAACCTTAAAATTGAAACCTTAAAATCCAAAATTCTAAATCCTAAACCCTAAAATCCAAAAACCTTAAAATTTAAAATTTTGAAAACCCCAAATTTGGTACGAAATCTTGAATCATTGCCTGAAACTCACCAAATCTTAAGACCTCGACCTAAACCTATACTCAAAACCTTTTTAAAATTTTGAGGATACGTGCGAAGATCTTAAGTGGAGTAATTTGTTCTCGAATGTCGCTTAGATGATGGGGTATTTAAAGAAATCTTATTCCATTAAGTTTTTCTCATGAGTCTTTAATTCTCTTTAACAATGGGGTTAATAATTGTTTAATAATAAAAAGGGAATAATAATAAAATGGGATCGTAAATATAAATCGCACCAAAGCTCCGCCTAGATGATGGAGAGTCAATGTGGTCTTATTATATTTAAGAATCCAATTTCAAATTTGCATTTCATTATCATACACAACATTTATTGGCTTACCTACATTTATTTGTTACTGTTTGCACTTGTTTGCATTTTTTTTCTTTAATTGTTGCTTGCTATCTGATAATACCATCATTTACTTTTTTGCACAAAAATGTTTTTTTAATTTACTTTTTTTTTAAATTATGATATTATAAAATAAAAACAAAAATAACATTCTAAAAGAAATAATTCTTGGTACTCTGCCTAGATGTTGGAGAGTCACCAACAATCATCTTTCATAAGAGTGTTATTTTTATTTTAAGGAGTATTTTGTTTAATCTAATCAAGAAAAGTTATTTTAAATTCTGCCTAGATGTTGGAGAATTTTAAGATAATTCTTTAACTTAAAGATTTCTTCAATATTCCTAAAAAAGAATTTTAACCAAAATTTATTTTTTAAAAAGTGAAAGGAATTAATATTAAATTTTAAATTGAAACCATTTTTATCTAACACCGAAAATAACGCATAATTAAATGGTACCAATTTATGGGCATTGTGGGGGTGCTTATCCTTCCCCCCACGTAACCTACTCCCGAACTTAACTTGATTTTCGCATACCAAAATTTATCTTTTTGATAAAGTTCAAACCTACTTTTATAGTTTTATTAAAAAGATAAACTTTTTGGTGGTCAATCATACCTTAAAAAAGTTTAGTGGCGACTCTCTTTTTCTTTTTCTTGATTTTAAAATCTTTTACATCTGGCAGTCTCAAAACCGTTATGACAGCTTGGCGACTCCACTAGGAAACTTTGAGAGTCAGGCTAAAATTTTTATTATGCGCTATTGACAATGGTTGGATTTAATCGGGTTTATTTGGTATTTAATTTAATTCCTTTATTTTATTCTTAAAAAATATAGAGATTAATGAATAAAATGAAGCGTATGTTAGTTATTACTTTGCTTTAGTTTTATGTTGTGATTTATTTATGTTAAGTTGATTAATATATCACTTTGCACACATTTTTGCATATTCATGCATAAACTCTAGACCCGGGCTCTATTCCTTTTAGGAGGAAGTGAAGTAGCTACGCTTCCATGAGGTGATAACCTCCGTATTTGCTAGCAAAATACTTTCACTCAGATTGAACCCATTTCATTAATAGCCTGTAATGGGTGAGGATCAGAGAGCCTTACTAGTCTATAATGGACGATGATATGAGGAATAGTCTGAGAACCTTTAGACACATAAATCTTAACACGGCATATAGTGAGCCGTAAGGTCCAACCTTAAGAAAGAGCCATGCTGTCCTTTTTATGAGAAAATTACCTAAGCTAAGACATTATGTATATTCTATTATGTTGTATATTATACTTGTACATTCATTTACTCATTTTTTATTTATTTGTTTTATTTAAATTATTGATTTGTTTAATTCTTTTGTTGTCTTCAATTTTGTTACATGCACGATATAGATACCATATTTCTTAGAGGGTATTGTTTTGGACCAATCTTCAACAAGAAAAACTTTCAAGAAGCATAAGGGATGTCATCAGTATGTAAGAGCTACTTAGATGTCAAAAGCCAATCAAAAAGTACTCAAAGAAAGAAAGAGATTGTTTAGTAGATGGTCACATATCGATGCTGCCACAATCAGTGCATATGGATCTCAATCAGAATGATATATCAGAATTGGAAGCTATTTGAAAATAGTGGGAAACAGAAAAAAAAAGAATCTTTTTCCAAGAATTATGGGGATGTGGCACTGCTTATGTCGGTAAAGATTGATGAACAGCTAATGAGAGTCGCAATACAATTTTGGGATCTATCTTATCGATGTTTTATGTTCAACCAAGAAGACTTGGCTCTCACGATTGAAGAATATTCTTTTTTACTCTAGATAGAATCTATCAATCAAGATAAGATCTATTGGAATGAGCATAAGACTACCGAATATAGAAAGAAGTTAGCCAAGATCATACAAGTAGGGGTTAAGGAGATAGACAAGCACAAGAAGGAAACGAACGGGGTTGAGACCATTCCATCGACTTTTCTGCTCGAGTACATAAAAAAAATATATTGATATTGATAAGGGGTTGGATGTGTTTGCTTTAGCCGTGTATGGATTGATGATATTCCCTAAGGTGTTAGGATATATAGAAGCATCAGTGGTTGATTTTTTTGAGCAATTAGATAAAAGCATAAACCCTTCACTAACTATTTTGGCAAAGGCTGTTACATTACTTAATTTTTATCAAAAAAAGAGTGAGAGACGATTTATAGGGTGTGCTCAGTTACTTTTTGTTTGGCTTAGACGTCCCTTTTGGAGAAAAAAAGACATCATTTCAGCCATTCTCCGTTCATTTCGTTCCTATCAAAGAGTTTGTTGCTAAGAAATAGAGGAAAGATTGGACAAAAGATCAGTGGAGGGCATTCTTTCTAAAGTTCACTAGCAAAGATGTAACATAGAGGGCACCATGGATGCTTCCTAAGGCCATTTTGTATAGTTGTAGAGATGAGTCATGGGTACCTTTGTTAGGAACATGGGGGGCAGTGAGTTATGCACCTCTTATGATTCAAAGACAATATGACTCACGACAGTTCATCCTTATGACTCATAGATTCAGTTCACTCGAGTTCGATTATGAAACACCCAATTATGTGAAAGGGGTTCGTGAAATAATCAAAGCATGAAAGCAGGTCAACCAAATGAGCCCAACTAGATTTACAGATAATGTTACAGAAGGTTACCTTACGTTGAGGATAAAAAGGGTTAACAAAATTAGGCCTCTACCAGTAGATGTTTCAGAAAAGTTATCGATATTGTCGACTTTTGAGATTGCCTAATGAGAGTTTGAGATTGAAAAAAAAAGTTAGAGAAAGAAAAGATGGCTATGATGGATCAGGTTAACCAATTGAGATATGATTTGATGATGAGGGATAATATAGTACAGAAGTTAACTAAGAAATGAAAAGTATTGAAAGAAGATCTATAAAATCTGCATTAAGAAAATAAAAAATTAAGGTTGGATAGTAGACCTTTAAAGGGATCCAAAAAAGATGTGGAAGAATTAAAAGATATGATAGAGTATTGGAAGAATAGAGCTCGAGAGAACAAAAAAGTGATCTCTACACTCACCAAAGAACAGCATGAATGGAAAAAAAAACTTTCAAGAGCTTCTGAAAAGGTAGCAAGGTACCAAAAAGAAAGTGAGAAGCTAAAAGCTAAACTAAGAAAGGAAGAGAATAGGAAATCTAATTTGTAAAATGAAAAAAAGGCTTTAGAGTAGGAATTAACGAGCTTGGAGCTTCAATTGACAAGTAATCAAAGTCACATAGACAAGATTTTGGCTGAATGACAAGAAATAGAGGATTATTGGGCTCGTACTTGCAATATGAAAGTGGACGCTCGAGAGATGTAAAAGGTAAAAAATTTAAAGAGACAGCAATACATCAAACATTTGACTGCTTAAATCTACAAGGCTGTTTGAAAAGCAGGCAACATGGTTGAAAAGGTGAAAGCACTAGAAATAGGAGATTGTACCAACCCAAGGCTACAGTTAAAGATTATTGAACTTTTTGTATGAAGCTAGGGAGCAATATGCTCAAATCAAATATTTTTATGGTTTTAATGCAAGGATGATCAGATGATGTATAAAGACTCTCGTAGTTAATGAAAGTTTTTTTTTGTTTCAATCGATCCAAGACAATACCCCAATTTGTATTTCATTCATTTCATGCATGCATTTTAATAAGAGTAAATACTAAAAACAATATCAATGATATTATATCATGCGATCTAATTCATGGTTAATAAACTAAAGTTCAAGGATAGCAAAGTGAGGAATCAAAATCAGTTAATTTAGCATAGATATAATACTCATTCTCAGACTTGAGCTATGGAAGAAAAGAATACAGCTAGATTTGAAAGGGTCAAAAGGGCATAAAAAGAGATACGAGAAAGAGTGATGGAAATACAACAAAGTATCAAAACATAAATGACTGAATTAAGATAACTATTGTCTGGTTCAATGAAAGGAAAAAGAGTCACTAACGCGTCAAGGATAGAGGAGTAGGTTAATATGAAAGAGCCATTATACCTTTCAGGATTTACCTTACCTCAAGCTTAAGTTCAAGCTCTTCGGGGTATACATGTATAGCCACCAAGTGTACAACATACCCTTATATCAATCATTCAGCAAATTAACAATTGACTCGCTTGAATACTAATTCGAGACCCATCTCGGTCGATCCCGTCATGGTGCCAAATCTTGATGATCCTGTTGAACAAGAAAAGTCTCGTGAAATGTTAGAGCCTATTATAAACTCAGAAATATGAAACAAGTATGATCAACTTGAAGAGAGGCTCAAAGTAATAGAAGAAAATGATATCTATGGAGTTGCTAACACTAATGAGCTAAGCCTAGTACCTGATTTGGTTATCCCACCCAAATTTATAGCCTCAGATTTTGAGAACTACGATGGAACAAAATACCTTTCTGCTTATATTACCATGTTCTATCAAAAGATGACGGGCCATACCCAAACGATAAACTTTTGATACATTATTTTCAAGACAGTTTAACTGGATCAGCAACAAGATGGTATGTGCAATTAGATCAGAGCAAAATCCATTCATAGAAAGAGTTAGCCAAAACTTTTATTGCTCAATATAAACATGTCTTTGATATAGCCCATGATAGGTTTTAATTACAAAATATAAAGAAAAAATTAACAGAAACTTTCAAGGAATATGTACATTGATGAAGAGATGCAGCAGCCTAGGTCCAACCACCACTGACTGAAAAAGAGATAACTGTGCTATTTGTCAACACACTGAAAGCCCCGTACTATGACAAGTTGGTGAGGAATGCCATGAAAAACTTCTCTGACATGGTGATTTAGGGAAAAATGATAGAAAACGATATCAAAAGTGGTAAAATTGAAGGGCTTGAAAAGAAAACAACAAATTCAAAAAAAAAAAATAGCATGAGACACATGTTGTCACTCACAAAAATTCTTTGCACCATTCTTTTATCCCATATAATCTAAACCCTCCATACCCTCCTTACTACCCTGCCATCAACCAAAATTTTCAACAACCATATCATTACTGAACACCCTAACAACCACTGTCCAGACCAAGCTTTAGCCCTCAGTCATCCTATTACACCTCTGCATCTCCAACTCGACCGTTTGCCTAACCAACCCACTAAAATAATAGTCAAAGAAACCCAAAAAATAATAACAATAAGGAAAAACCTCATTTTGATCCCATTCTTATATCTTATATCAATTTGTACTCTTAGTTGGTAAGAGGTTATCTCATCGCTCCTTCTTACGTAAAGCCATTAAAGCCACCTTATCTGAGCTGGTATGACCCCAAGCCTCTAATTGAGAAAATCATCCCCTCTTTCAAGATACCAATGACCATTTATGTCCCTAGTCTATTCTCTTATCAAACTGACAAAGCAATCCTATGGAGATACAATTGTGATGTGGTGATACATGGGCTCGATGGGACCTTAAATGATTCAAGAATAAGGAATACTGCTAACATAGCAGGAATAAAAAGAATGACCCAAAACGATCAGATTTACACTTTCAAAATGTCAGAAAAGGCTTGAAAAGGAAAATGTAAGATAAGAGAAGAAAATACAAAGGAAAGCTAAGATTCTCAATTAATGGTAAGCTCGAAAGTGTAGGTTAACAAACTGGTGTCAGAAAAAAAAGCTTGTGAGTTTATAAAGATCACTAAGCACAGTTAGTACAGTGTGATTAATCAGTTAAACAAACTACTAGCTCGTATTTCTTTATTGTCACTATTGTTAAATTTTGAGTCTCATAGGAATGCTTTGCTGAAAGTGCTCAACCAAGCTTATGTCAAGCATAACATTTCTATTGAAAAGGTAGATCACATGGTTGGAAATATTATAGCCTTAAATTTTATCACCTTCAATGATGATGAAATACCTCTAGAAGGACATTGTAGTGTTAAGGCTTTACATATTACTGTCAAGTGTAGGTCCCACACTATGGCCAAAATGCTTATTGACAATGGATTATATATTAATGTTATGCCTCTAATGACATTGTCAAAAGCTTTCAATGAACCCCTCTCACATGCAAAATAGCTATATGATTGTAATAGCATTTGACGGAACGTGAAGAGAGGTAATTGGTGATATAGAGATCCCATTACAGATTGGTACTTATTTCTTTAATGTCATATTTTAAGTAATGGACATAACTCCTACATATAGTTATCTATTGGAAAGATCTTGGATTTACATGACTGGAGCTGTACCTTTATCTCTACATTAGAAGGTAAAATTCATCATGGAAAGAATACAAGTCTGTGTGGATTGTGAAGAGGATTTATTGGTAACAAAGACCTTAACTACTCCCTACATTGAAACGATAAAAAAAATTATCAATTGTTCATTTAGAGCTTTTGAAGTAGCAAACGCTACTTATGTCAAAGAAGGGTCAAGGATATCGATCCCTCAATTGTCAAAAGTTACAAATATGATGATCAAACAGACTGTTGCCAAGGGTTGGCAAGCCAGGCAAGGCTTAGAAAAAGCTCTACAAGGAATCGTAAGAGCACCATGCTCGATTAAAAATAAAAAAAGATGAAGGTTAGGCTATAAGCCTACAACTACTGATAGAAAGAACGTAATACTAAAAAAGAAAGGAAAGAGAATGGCACACCTCAAAGGGTAAGTTTCAATTGATAGAAAAATGGTGTTCCCCTATCTGTACAATCGGGTATGTCTATCATGGGTCAATGGTGGTTAAACAAAAAAAATCGATAATGGGATTGGAGGAAGCTTTCTTTTAATTTTAAATTGAAGTAGATGAATGAGTGATGCAAGATGAAAAGATTTTTTTTCCTTCGTAAGCCAAGAGACCCAAAAACGGTGTATCATTTTGTTGTCCTTGAACCTTTTAACTTAAAAATTTCAATTACTTTTGCCCAAGAGCATGCGAAAGTTAAATGTATGGGTTTATTTTCATTATCTTAATAAAACGATGAATGCAATCCATTTCACTTATATCATGTTCTCTATTTTTCATTTTTCTTTCTTTTTATTGCCATCCTCTTTGCCTTTGCCAAGATCAATATTTTTTTTTTGTGATTATACCTATTTTCAGGTTTTCTAATAATGAACATTATGGATGACTAAGGTAATAACACCAGGTTTGATTTTGAAAATTTAATTCATGTTAGCGAGCTTGATAACGATGTTTATTCAAAAGACTATGATTTGACTCATGATCTATTAAAATGGATGAAACAAGAAGAGAAAATTATAGAACCTCACCAGGAATCAACTGACTCATTAAATTTAAAAGATGGTGATAATAAGAAAGAAGTTAGGATCGGTACTTCATTATCACCAATTGAGAAATAAAAGCTGGTGAATCTGCTACAATAGTACATAGATGTATTTGTATGGTCTTACCAGGATATGCTCGAACTTAACATGAAAGTGGTTAAGCATATATTACCTTTAAAACTAGAATGCCAACTAGTACAACAAAAATTAAGATGCATGAAGCTAGAAATATTACTGAAGATAAAAAAAGAAGTAAATAAGTAATTTGATGCTGGTCTCTTAGAAGTAGCCAAGTACCCTGAATGGGTAGCCAATATAATTTCAGTTTCTAAGAAAAATAGAAAAGTTAGAATGTGTGTGGACTATCGAGATTTAAAAAGAGTTAGACCAAAGGATAATTTTCCATTGCCACATATTGATACCATTATGGATAACATTGCTAAGCATTTCACTTTTTCATTCATGGATGAGTTTTTCGACTATAATCAGATTAAGATGGCTCGTGAAGATATGGAGAAAACTACATTTGTGGCAATGTGGGGCACATTTCGCTATAAAGTTATGCCCTTTGGGCTAAAGAATGCTGGTGCCATATATCAAATGGCAATGGTTACTCTTTTTTATGATATGATGTATAAGGAGATAGAGGGATATGTTGATGATATGATAGTTAAGTCCCAAGAGGGTGAAGATCATGTTGTTAATCTAAGAAAGTTCTTTGAAAGATTATGAAGATATCAGCTTAAGCTGAATTCAGCCAAATGCACATTTGGTGTTAAATCTAAAAAATTGTTAGGGTTTATAGTCAATGAAAGAGGTATGAAGTAGACTTTGATAAAATTTGAGCCATTCAAAAGTTGTCAGCACCACACACGTAAAGAGAAGTGAGAGGCTTTTTGGGGTGATTGAATTATATTTCCCATTTCATATCTCAACTTACCTTAAAATGAGATCCAATCTTCAGGTTACTTTGTAAAAATAATCCTGGGATGAAGAATGCCAAAATGCATTTGAAAAGATTAAAGAGTATTTGATAAGTCCACCAGTATTAATATCACCAGTTGTAAGAAGGCCGTTAATTTTATATCTAACAGTTCAAAAAAAATCAATGGGATGTGTATTGGGGCAAAGAGATGAAACTAGCAAGAAAGAACATGCTATCTACTACTTGAGTAAAAAATTTACGAAGTATGAGGCCAAGTACCCCCAATAGAAAAAAATATGTTGTGCTTTGGCTTGGACTACTCGTAGACTCAGGCAATACATGCTCTACCATACGACTTGGCTAATATCAAAATTGGATCCTCTCAAGTACATTTTTGAAAAACCATCTTTATCAAGTAGGATAACGAGATGATAGGTCATGCTATCAGAATATGATATTGTGTGTGTTACACAAAAATCCATAAAAGGAAGTGCAATTACTAATTTTCTTGCTGATCAAACTACAGAAGATTATGAACCTATGAAGTTTGAGTTTTTAGATGAAGATTTGATGGCGATCTTGTAGGATAAAGATGAAGAGCCTGTAAGAAAAGTGTGGAAAATATTTTTTGATAGGGTATCCAATATAACGAGGCATGGCATTGAAGCAATGCTAATATCCCCAGAAGAGAATTATTACCCTTTACTACAAGGTTAGATTTCAATTGCACAAATAATGTTGCTAAATATAAAGCATTTGTCATGGGGTTACAGATGGCCATTGAAAAGAAGATTGAAACACTAGAAGTATATAGAGATTCAGCCTTGGTAATTTATCAACTAAAAGGTGAATGGGAGACCAAAGACCTAAAATTAGTGTTAAATCAAAGGCATATAACTGGCTTGATGAAATGATTTAAAGAGATTCAATTTTAGCATGTTCCTCGAAAAGAAAATCAGATTGTTGATGCCTTGACTACTTTGGCAGCAATGTTCAAGTTAAATAATAGTATGGAAATTCAGCCCATCAGAGTATAAAATGAAAATTTCACTAGCCCACTATTCAAATGTGGAAGAAGAAGTAGATCAACAACTGTAGTACTATAACATTGTGCAATATATCAAATATCAAAACTACCCAGAACAGGCTTCAAAAAATGATAAAAAGATCATTCAAAGATTAGTAGCAGGTTTTATGCTTGATGGAAAAATCTTGTATAAAAAGAGTTGAGACCAAATTTTTACTAAGGTGCGTTGATGCTGTGGAAACAAGAAGGATACTTGAAGAAGTACACGAAGAAATTTATGGAACACATGATAATGGGCATATGATGGCCAAATAGATTATAAGAGCTGGTTACTACTGGTCTACAATGGAAAATGATTGCATCAGTTATGCTAGGAAGTGCCACATATGCCAAATTTATGTAGATAAAATTCATTCCCCTCCAGTCCTACTACACGTCTTGGCACCACTATGGCCTTTCTCCATGTGAAGAATGGATGTGATTGGACCTATAACCCCAAAAACTTTAAATGGGCATCGATTTATCTTTGTGATAATCGATTATTTTACAAAATGGGTGAAAGCAGCTTCGTATACTAGTATTACGCGATCAGTGGTGTGTTAATTTATAAAAAGAGAGATAATATGTCGATATGGGCTTTCGAAAAGGATCATCTCAGATAATGCCAGTAACTTAAACAATAAAATAATGAAAGAATTATGTGCACAGTTCAAGAAAAAACATCATCATTTGGCACCATATCGCCAAAAAATGAATGGTGCAATGGAAGCTACGAATAAGAACGTCAAGAGAATATTAGGAAAAATAATTGACACATATAAAAATTAGCATGAAAAGTTATCTTTTGCTCTACTTGCTTATAGAACATCAATTCGAACCTCTATGAGGGCCACCCTATTTTCACTAGTATATGGGATGGAAGCTGTACTATAGATTAAAGTGGAAATTCCTTCTTTAAGAGTATTGATGGAGGTAAAACTAGATGAAGTAGAATGGGTTCAGGATCGTTTCAAGCAATTGAATCTTATTAAAGAGAAAAGGCTCTCAGCACTCAGTTATGGACAAATGTATCAAAGAAGAATCATGCGAGCACATGACAAAAAGATACAATCACGATGCTTTCATGAGGGTGAATTGGTTTTGAAAGGGATTTTGCCATATCAATATGATAATAGAGGAAAATGGACACACAATTGAGAAGGTCCATATGTGGTAAAAAATGCCTTCTCTGGTGAAGCTCTAATCTTTGCAGAAATAAACGGTGATAAATTACCAAATCCTATAAATTTGGACACTGTCAAAAAATATTTTGCTTAAAAAAAAGAGTAAAAAAAAGAAATAAAAAATGAAAAAAAGAGAAAAATAATACAAAAAAAGGAAGTGATTTAGATTGAAAACCTGAAAAGGGTGATTTGAATCAAAGGGGGTCATTTAAGCTGAAAACCTGAAAATGTGGCATAAATAAAGGTGGAGCTCGGAGAAAGTCTTTCAAAGAATGAAAGAGTGGCACCAAATAGACGAATTGTCACTACAATTAAAAGAGATTACTTTTAGGGGGCAAGTTTTCATTAGTCACATATGTGAGGTAAGGATTGGTCATATGAAATCATATATGACAAGATCGAAAATGTAACGAGTTTTTGGAAAAGACTTGGTCTGAGTAGGTCGAGGTTGTTCAAATGTTCATTATCTAAAAAACTGATATTTGATTCTTGAAATACTTTTGAGTTAATTGTTCTTTATGTCTTGAAAGGCTTATCTTTCTAAACCCGAAATACCCTACTACCGACAGTGTTTCAAACTTAACTTTGAACCTGAAATCATTGCATTTGTCATTTAAAATTAATAAAATGATTGATAAAGTTCATAATAGACCAATGCATCACTCGAAAAAAGAATGCAATATGAGGATGACAGAAATAGTAATATGGGGGTAGAAAAAATGAAATGAAATTGATTTAGTACTGAAAACAAAGAAGAAAAAGGGGATAAAGAATAAAAAAAGAGATTTTAGAGCGACCAAAAGCCAAATGGGTCCATCATAAGATATAGATTTCTAATAAAAAATTGAAAGATTTAAAAGGACGAGATTACTAGAAGCGATTTTTAAAGTTTGAAAGAATTGAACCAAAAGTTGAATTAACTTGGATAAAATGCATGATATAATTCGTTGACGACATCTTTGTCTTTTTGTTCATCACAATCATTGCACGCATTACATGTCTCTTGATAAGTTGCATAGAAGTTTTCTTTATGAGACATCAGGGAGAATTAGTATTTTTTTTTAAAAAAAAGATGATGGCCTTGAAAATGGTATGTTAGCACAATCCTTAAAATCGAAACTGCCAATCTATAGGGTACCTAATCCCTTTCAACTCACAGCTCAGTTTTATTTATTTCTCTAACTTATGATTCAGTCCCAGTCATCGTTAATATTTGGCTTATGGTTTAATCCCAGTCATTTTTATAGTTTTCAACTTGTAGTTTAATCTTAATCATTTTTGCTTTCTGACTTGCAGTTTAGTCCTACTCATCTTTAATCTTTGACTTACGGTTTAATCTCGATCCTCATATTTCTTTGACCTGTGGTTTAATCTTGGTCTCTTTATTTTTTTACTCGTGGTTCAATCCCGATCTCTTTACTTTTAAGTCGCGATTTAATCCTAATCCTTATTCTTTCTTTAACTTACGATTTAATCCTAATCTCTTTATTCTTTGACTCGTGGTTCAATCCTATTCTTTTTTAATTCAAAATCATAGTTTAATCTCAATTGTTGTTATTCTCTGACTCGTGGTGTAATCCCAATCTCCTTATTTTCAATCACAGTTTAATCTCGATTATTGTTATTCTTTGACTCGTGGTTTAATCTTAGTCTTCTTATTGTCTGACTTGTGATTCAATCCAAGTTGATGTTATTCTGACTCGCAATTCAATCCCATCTCTTTACTTCCAAATCATGGTTTAATCCCGATCGTTGTTATTCTCTGACTTGTGGTTTAGTCTCGATCTTCTTATTTTTTGACTTATGATTCAATCAAAGTGTAATCCTGATCTTGTTATTCCTTGACTAGCGGTTTAATCCCAGTCTCTTTATTTTCTTACTTATGGTTCAATCTCGATCTCTTTACTTTTAAGTCACAGTTTAATCTCGATCCTCATTCTTTCTCTGACTTGTGATTTAATCCCAATCTTTTTATTTTTTGACTCGCGGTTCAATCTGAATCTTTTTAATTCAAAATTGTAATTTAATCTTGATTGTTGTTATTCTTTGACTTATGATTTAATCTCAGTCTCATTGTTTTCAATCGTAGTTTAATCTCGATTATTGTTATTCTCTGACTCGTGGTTTAATCCTAGTCTCCTTATTTTCTAACTTGCAATTCAATCCAAGTTGACATTATTCTGACTCGCGGTTCAATCTCGATCTTTTTACTTACAAGTCACGATTTAATCCTGATCATTGTTATTCTCTGACTCGTGGTTTAGTCTCAGTTTCTTTATTTTTTGACTTATGATTCAATCCAAGTTCAATCATGATCTCGTTATTCTTTCACTTGTGGTTTAATCATGATCTCTTTATTTTCTTACTCGTGGTTCAATCCCGATCTCTTTCCTTTTATGTCACGGTTTAATCCTGATCCCCATTCTTTCTTTGACTTGTGGTTTAATCCCAATCTCTTTATTCTCTGACTCGCAGTTCAATCCTGATCTTTTTAATTCAAAATCATAGTTTAATCTCGATTGTTATTACTCTCTGACTCGTGGTTTAATCCTAGTCTTCTTATTTTCTGACTTATGATTCAATCCAAGTTGACGTTATTTTGACTCATGATTCAATCCCAATCTTTTTACTTCCAAGTTACAGTTCAATCCCGATCGTTGTTATTTTTTGACTTGTGGTTTAGTCCCTGTTTTCTTATTTTTTTACTTGTGATTCAATCCAAGTTCAATCCTGATCTTGTTATTCCTTGACTTACGGTTTAATCCCGATCTCTTTATTTTCTTACTCGTGGTTTAATCACGATCTCTTTACTTTTAAGTCACGATTTAATCTCGATCCTCATTCTTTCTTTGACTTACGGTTTAATCCCAATCTCTTTATTCTCTGACTCACGATTCAATCACGATCTTTTTAATTCAAAATCATAGTTTAATTTTGATTGTTGTTATTCTCTGACTCGTGGTTTAATCCCAGTCTCCTTATTTTCAATTGCAGTTTAATCTCGATTATTGTTATTCTTTAACTCGTGGTTTAATCCCAGTCTCCTTATTTTCTAACTTATGATTCAATCCAAGTTGACGTTATTCTGACTCGCGGTTCAATCCAGATATCTTTACTTCCAAGTCGTGGTTTAATCTCGATCGTTGTTATTCTCTGACTTGTTGTTTAGTCCCGGTCTCTTTATTTTTTGACTTATGATTCAATCCAAGTTCAATCCTGATCTTGTTATTGCTTGACTTACAGTTTAATCTCGATCTTTTTATTTTGTTACTCGTGGTACAATCTCGATCTCTTTCTTTTTAAGTCATGGTTTAATCCCGATCCTCATTCTTTCTCTGACTTGTAATTCAATCCCAATCTCTTTATTCTCTGACTCGCGGTTCAATCCTGATCTTTTTAATTCAAAATCGTAGTTTAATCTCAATTGTTGTTATTCTCTGACTCGTGGTTTAATCCTAGTCTCCTTATTTTTTGACTTGTGATTCAATCCAAGTTGACATTATTCTGACTCGCGATTCAATCTCGATCTCTTTACTTTCACGTCGCGATTTAATCCAGATCGTTGTTATTCTCTAACTCATGGTTTAGTCCCGGTCTCTTTATTTTTTGACTTGTGATTCAATCCAAGTTCATTCCTGATCTTGTTATTCTTTGACTTGTAATGTTATTCCGATCATTTTCTTTATTATTCAACTTGCGGTGTTGCCTTAATCGATTCTTTATTTTTCAACTCGCGATGTCGTCTCGATCATTTTCTTTATCACCTGACCTATGGTTAAAAAAAAAAACTTTCGAAAAATCCACGATTTGCTTCCAGACAAAATCGTTGTCTTTGTCTTTGCCCTATTTCTAATTTTTAGTAATGTGCAAAAAGGGACAGCTGTAGACATCGATTTTATCCAAGTCTACTATCTTCAGTTCTAGTTTAATATTAATAGTAATAATTTTAATAATAATATTAATAATAATATCGATTTAATTAAAAATTAAAAGTATTATAATGATCATTAAAAAAAAGAGAAGACAGAAAATAAAAAGCTGGTATGGCACTACTGTCGCCCTTGTCTAGCCCTCTGTTTGACTTCATTTGATCCAGCCACCTTTTCTAGTCCCATCAGACCATTGACCCATGTGACAAGACCGGACAACCACCAGACCAAAAGCCACCTCTATGGCCGTTCCTACAACCACCCCCTACAACCCTTAAGACACCCATACCGATACAGATTAGACTCTATAAAGAACCTAGCTTTATCCCCTTCTACTCTCTCTCAGACACCCCCAAAAATTCATAAAAATGCAAAAACTCCCACACCCAAAAAAAAAATAAACACTGTTTCCTGCCACCCCTAGAAATCCCAAACTATTCCACAACCAAAATAATAACAAAAAAAAAAAAACAAACAATAGAAAAAAACAAAAGCACAGTCCTCCCTGTAGGAAGGAACCCAGCGTTGAGCCAACTGCACCAAAGAAAAAGGCATCAATTAGTTTCCAAACAGAAAAATAGAAAAATCAAAAAAAAAAAAAGGAAAAAAAAAAACACAAAAAACTTTAAGCCTAGAACTACGACGATTGGGGCTACTTCTCGTCAAAAGGATGACAAATCTGAACTCAAGAGATTAAAAGGAATGTCCCGGTTAGTTTTGGAATTTTTAGTCACCAGCAACCACCGTCGACGGTGACCCAGGCGATGGTCAACGCAGCAGTCCAATGATCGGACGGCAGGAGATCTGGAGTTCTCCCCAAAGCTCTGACCCTTTTTTTTTCTGGAACAAAAAAATAATGGACAAAAAAAAATTTAGTTATATATAAAAGCCTAAAGCCCAAAACGACGTCGTTTTGAGCGTAAAAAGATCCACGCGTGCTTATTACCCCACTCGAGATCCACGCAAACCGACCCGTTAACCCACTCAACCAACCTCGAACCGGTTCAACTAAACCATCACTCAATCGGTTCAACAGAACTGCTTACTGAGCCGCTCCTATTTTCAGCCCAACTGAATCATCGTTGACCGATCAGGTTCAGGTAAATTTTTTTTTTAATTTTCTAATTTTTTTATATATTATTATTTTTGTTATTTTGAGTTTTTTTTTTATATATTTATGCATGATAAATTTTAAAATTTTTTAGGATAAATATTTAATTGTTTTAATAATAACAAAAATGAAAACAAGTAAGATAATAATTAAATATATATATTAAAAATGCTTAAAAAATAATAATAATCTAAAAATTGGTAATAAAATTTGAATTTATTATTATTATTTTATTTTTCCTGCCTAGATATTGGAAGGAATAAAAACACACTTCTAAAAATAATTTCGCTTAGATATTGGGGAATTATAAAAAGAAAATTAATAAAGGTATAAAATTTAAAATTAATAATAATAATAATACTAATAATAAAATTAATGTTATTGTTAAAATTAAGTTTTCATAAAAAGGGAAATATATGAAGATTTTTAATAAATTTTTAAAAATCATAAAAACTAAACTTGCTTCAAAAATCTACCTAGATGTTGGAGATTTTTAGAGATGTTCGCGTTTTCTTTAAATCCTAAATTAAACCCTAAATTCTTTAAACCCTAAAACCAAAACTTCAAACCTCAAACCCTAAAACTGAAACCTTAAAATCCAAAACCTTAAAATTCAAATTTCTGAAAACCCCAAATTTGGTACGAAATCCCGAATCATTGCTCGAAACTTACCAAATGTTAAGACCTCGACCTAAACCTATACTCAAAACCTTTTTGAAATTTTGAAGATACGTGGGAAGATCTTAAGTCGAGTAATTTGTTCTCGAATGCCGCCTAGATGATAGGGTATTTAAAGAAATCTTATTCCATTAAGTTTTTCCCATGAGTCCTTAATTCTCTTTAACAATGGGATTAATAATTGTTTAATAATAAAAAGGGAATAATAATAAAATGGGATCTTAAATATAAATAGTCTCACTAAAGCTCCGCCTAGATGATGGGAAGTCAATGTGGTCTTATTATATTTAAGAATCCAATTTCAAATTTGCACTTCATTATCATACACAACATTTATTGGCTTACATACATTTATTTGTTACTGTTTGCACTTGTTTGCATTTCTTTTTCTTTAATTGTTACTTGCTATTTGATAATACCATCATTTACTTTTTTGCACAAAAATGTTTTTTTAATTTACTTACTTTTAAAATTATGATATTATAAAATAAAACAAAAATAACATTCTAAAGGAAATAATTCTTAGTACTCTGCCTAGATGTTGGAGAGTCACCAACAATTATTCTTCACAAAGAGTGTTATTTTTATTTTAAAGAGTATTTTGTTTAATCTTAAGTGAGAAGAGTTATTTTAAATTCTGCCTAGATGTCGGTGAATTTTAAGATAATTCTTTAAAATAAGATTTCTTCAATATTTCTAAAAAAGAATTTTAACCAAAATTTATTTTTTAAAAAGTGAAGGGAATTAGTGTTAAATTTTAAATTGAAACCATTTTTATCCAACATAAAAAATAACACGTAATTAAATGGTACCAATTTATGAGCGTTGTGGGGGTGCTAATCCTTCCTCACACGTAATCGACTCCCACACCTAACCTAATTTTCACAGACCAAAATTTATCTTTTTGATAAACTTCAAACCCGCTTTTTATAGTTTTATTAAAAAGATAAACTTTTGGGTAGTCAATCACACCCTAAAAAAGATTAATGGTGACTCCCTTTTTCTTGATTTTAAAATCCTTTACGTTTAGCGGTCTCAAAATTGTTATGACATAAATATATATATTTAGATTATTAAAAATACATTTTAAAAAAATAATATATCTAAATTAGATTTTATTGCTAACAATTTAAAAATTATCCATGTAGATATATATTTGGATAACTAAATAATATATATGAAGTGGTCATTTATTTAAATTTTGAAAGCTTTGGATAATCAAATAAAATTTTAAATATATATTTTTAATAAATAGTTTAAAATTAAGAAATATCTTTTGTGTCATTAAAAAGAGAAATTTAAGGGATTTTTCTACATGATCAGTAAATTCTATTTGATAACTATGTATGTTGTAATATAATCTTAATTAGAAATATTAAAAAGATAAAAATATTAAAATATTTGTGGTAAAAGAGGAAAAATTTGAATGAAAATAATGCATTTGTTGTGGGGTTATTAGAAATGGGAATATATATTTAATATTTGACCTATAGTTAATGCAAGCTAAATCACAAATTAAAAATAGTGGACAACAATGAAATTTTTATTGAAGAAATCCATTAAGTAAATTAAGAAATAAATTCAAGATTACATACCGATGCAGGTAAAAATCCTTCCCAAATATGACTATATCCAAGTGGACATTTTGTCCTAGCAATATTACGAGCTGAGTTTGCAAACCTTCCAACATGAATAAAATCACAAACTATAAAATTGTGAAGCAACACTTAAAAAGGGTCAAAAACTACTCCAAATCCTTCCCAGTATGATTGATTAACAAAAGTATGTGAAAATCATTTATTATTAAGTATATTTTCAAAGGATAAATGACATAATAAATTATATTAATTTGTTTGAATTTTAAAAACAAATCAAATATTAAAGGATTAATAAAAAATCATTAAATAGTACAATTTATATTTGAGATTTTCAAATTTAAAAAAGAGATATATTTATATTATTAAAAATTCAATTTTAAAAGATATATATATATATATATATCGAAATTATATTTTAGTGTTAATATTTTTATATTTACTACTCCTTTCAAAGTTATTAACCCATCACTCCTATTTGAATATGCCTTTACTGTTATCATAAGGTTGTTATTTTTTTTGATATGTCCAATTATATGGTATTTAAAATAAATTGAAGCATATAATTAATCCAAATAGTTAAAGTATTATATAGAGAAAAAGTCAAAAAATTAGTAAAACCACAATGATTTAACTGAAAAATATTTTATCTTTAACAATTAGTATTTGAATTTTGAATTTAATATATTGATGATAAGAGTGAATTGAGATAATCGTTTTTGTGTGATTTAAACTAGGATAAAATTGATATATAAATTAAAATATTGGGATAAACATAATTTTTAAAATTTTAAAATTTTTGAACATTGAATAATTTATGGAATAAAATTTATCATGTAAATAATTAAAATTAAGGAATTATCTTACTTTTAAATAGTACATATAAGTGTCCATGTAAGAATACTTATTTGGATGAACATTTAAAACTATCTTATATGTCATCAAAATAAGTTGCATACATAGGATTACATGTCAGCAAGTTTTATCAAGTAATATTGTATGTTGTAATATAATATATAAATATGATTTCTAACTATTTTCCATATATATATACAACAACAATTAAAATTTTACACTGTCATTATAGTTATTTATGTTTCAATAATATATTTTTATGATTGTTCTTACTTTTCATTATGTTTAAAATTATTATAACTTTTTTTTTGTGTTACGATACTTTTAACCCATTTTACTTAGTACCAAAAACTTATTATTTATTTAGTATCCAAAACAATAAAACTGAAGAATATATCCTAAATAAATCTTTTTTAAAATCTTAATTCACCTCATTTTGCTTAATATTTTATCATTTTAAAATAAGGATCAATTTAATACTAACAATCTCCCTTTTTTTGATATGATAAAACTTAAAAATAAATTTGCTTAAAAAACTTATTTTAAAACTTATTAAAATTTAGAAAGCCATTTTGAAAAATCTCCACCTTTAAGCAATGCATGTTTAGTAACAAAACTCCTTCTCAAATAATGCATTCTAATCCAGCACTCAACATACAGACATGTTAAAATATAAAACATATATATTTATTAAGCACACATATATATGCATATGAAAGCAAATTTGTCTACAAAATATCTTTCCGCCTATTTGTTATAACAAAAAGGCAATGAATTTAAGGCATAGGATAAAATTCAAGAGTAAAATATATCATTAATAAAAAATCCATATATTCAAGTTTAATATGTACGATGAAGTTCAAATACATGTATTTAAACACAAGAGTATAAAAGTATTTTAATATATCCAATTTAAATATTTTAGCATATGTCTCAAATTTACTACATGAAACTTATGAGCAAAATTATAAAAGAATGATATGCATGCTACTCATAAATCATGTAACTATGAAATGTGCTTTGAATTAATATCATGTAAGCATATATTCAAGCACATATATTCAAATTCATAGCAAATGTTAAAGATATGTTATCACATAAGCAAAATTGCATTATAAGATTTCTATCTTTTTTCAAAATAAAGAGTAATTAATTTAAGACACATACAATTTTATTTGAAAGATACAAGCTATATCATGGATAGGTATAATTTATATCAAATATAAATGTGAAAAGCACAAGCATCTATGAAAGTTCAAGAATCCATTAACAATATTGTCCACTAACTTTCAAGAAGTAAAAATGTTTCATGCATATGAAAGATTCAATTAGTAATTCTAACGTGATAAAAAACAATCTTTCATAAGTATATCCTATCCAAATAAGAACCATAAGCTCATACATAAGTGATGAAGCATGAGTACTAGTAAGCAATAATGTTCAATTATCATGTCATAACCAAAAATATATAAGCATAATTTTCCTAACATGATGAACACATATGCTAGTATTTAAACACATATTTCAATCAAAATTATACAAGCATATGTAAGAACATTTTAAATTATATAGTAATATAACCAAAAGATGCAAACATTTAGACACAATATGGTACATGTTATCTCGATATCTCAATCAATAAACATGTATATAAATTTCAAATTTATAATTCATAATCTATGAGTCAAAGCAATTTAAAGATCAAGAAATCAACATAATCAACTCATAGCCATATTCAAAAATTCATCTTAAACAAATATTCATGCATTGATACTATTTTCTCGAAAACAATCAAAAGATAGGCATGAATATTAATCAAAATACATTTAATCAATTCAAACTTTTAAAAATATTAAAACAATCTCTACCAAGTGACTTCGTAACTAATTTGTGCAATAAGTTCATATATTTAAGCACAAAATCATATATTTGCACATCATTAAAATATATTAATATAAGCATGCAAAACAAATAAGTATTTTAGGTGTATATCAAAGCAAGTATATATCAAAGCATATACTAAAAATTATGTATAATCTACTTGTAATAAGATAAAGTAATGAAACAATCATAGACTTATAAATTTTAAATTCAACACATTTACCTCCATCCTTATCAAGCTTTATTGATACGCTCATTTGGCTTTGAGTTCTTCATTCCAAATATTTAAGCAAGTCATTAAGATACTTGGGCTTGATTGATGAAGATGACATACTTTACTTACTATACTTGAAACTCTAAAAAGAATGTTGACCCATTCATGCTTATTTTAAGTTTTTCGTACATAGATTTAGAAAAACTTTTTTACAAGAAATATTCATTAGTAGCATAAAAAATACCAATTGTTAGAAAATGAATTTCATATTCCAAGTTATAGGTAAAAAAAAAATTATCCATTTAGCACAAATTGCTAATTGCAAGGGAGATACATTCAATCAATATAAATCATTCAAAATTAACTTAAGCTATAGGACATGTATCAAATTGAACGCCAAGTAACACAATGGTGGCACTAAAGCTAAAGTTCTCATGTAATGTTCAATCAACAATTCTTTTAAGCCATATAGAATTCAAAAGCTTAAAGAAAACATATTTATCATCTAAACATATTCAAGAAAATTTTAGTATTAAAGAATAAATAAGTCAACATAAGTTATAGGCCATAATCAACAATGATTTAAGACAAAAATAAACTTCATAAAAAGATCATTCACTTAAGTCATATTGCAAGCATGTCACGTTAACCTAAATAATATTTATCACATAAGCATATAACTTGACAAGCATAATAGATGAACAAACAATATATTTCGTTTAAAATCAAATAGTTCAATATGCATCAAATTAAAATAACAAACCAAGAAATAAGTCAATTAAGCACAAGAATAAGTATATTTCAAAAATATTTCATAAAATCAAGAAATAAACAATTAAAGCATTTGCAAATCAAGTAATTTGACTATATAAGCATTCCATCAAGAGATAATTTCATTCATATATGCACATGATAATTTATGAAAGTAAGAAAATTGAATTTCAAATATCAAAAATAATATTTCAAGCATTTGAAGCAAAATTTCAATTTTAACACAAATATTTGTTCCAAGGTAGCATTAAAAAAATATATAATCAAATAAATATTCATAATGCATACCTTTTTTTTTTCAATCCAAAAATCATTTTTTTAAAAAAAATTATTGAAAATTTCAAGCAAAGTCAAAGATCAAATATCAAATATCAAAAGTCAAAAGGTTAACAAGAGTGTAACATATGCTTAGCACATGAGATCCCAACCCATTTGAATAGCCAAATTTGAATTGGCTGCATTTTTCATGTATGGATCAATTGTATCCTTTATAGGATCAATCTATATTGGAGTTTTAAGCAAAATTTATTTTTTGTAACAAAAATGGATTAATCGGGTAAAATAAAGGATTGATCTATTTTTTGCTGCCACAATAAAACAATGGAAATTTATAACTTTTTTTATTTCAAATCTAGATTTTGATGTTTTTAGTCAAAAATAAGATTTAAACATTTTAAAAACATCATTTTAAACTTGTAAAAATATGGCATTTGGATCAAAAACATTTTGAAGAAAATTTTGGCATGATTTTGAAAATCTTTCTACTAACCCTTTTTGTAACTTATGTATGAAAATGTGTTTGTGTTTTGAAACCACTTCAAATAAGTTTGAAATGATCAAATAGATATGATAAAAGCACAAATACTCAACAAATGCATACATTTCAATTTTCCAAAAGTCCATATCTCATTTCTGTAATGAATAGTATCAGAAACACGCTCGAACATTTAAACCTTTACGATTTCCATTCAAAAAACTTTAAAACAAGTTTGTAAATATTTTTCATAAAAAAAGAAAACTTGTTTGAGTCATAAAATATGTACAATATGAACAAATTTTCCAAGCAAGCTCTTTTAGGCCTTATACTATTCAAGCATCAATATATATATACAAAATGCACTAAAGCCATAAAATTCATGTCAGTAAGCTAAACTCAATCAATCAAATTTATTTATGCACAACATAGTAAGATAAACCATTCAAAACTTAATATTTTTAAGATTTTGATTTTTAATACTTTAAAGCTCGTTTTTACTTAAAAAGACTTTGAAAAATCTAAAAAAACTAGTTAAGCTCATTTTTAACCATCTTGAACTATTCCAATAAATTTCAAATGACCAGACAAAGTTGTTCAGGTGGTCATTTGACTTTACAAATAAAGAAATTAAAAAGTCAACTTTAAAACCCCAAATTTCCTTAAAAAATTTACTAAGATGAATAAATATGTTAAAAATATATTCTAAGCTCTTTAAACCATTTTGTAGGGGTGAGAAAAAAATCGAGAAATCTAAAAACCGATTCAAAACCATAGTGTTCGATTTCGTTTAGATCAATTTTTTTCTATTCGATTCAGATCAAATTCGAATATTAAATATATATATTAGGTTCAGATCGGATTTCAAATCGATAGGTGAAAAATTAAAAAAAATCAAACCAAATCAAATTATATATTTTTCTTAGTTTTTATATATATTTCAAATTTTTTTGAAATAAAAATAATAATTTTATATCAAAATCTACTTATATATATTAAAATAATATATAAAAATTAAAAAAATTAAAAAAAATTAAAAATCGATAAATCGAATCAAACTAGTAAATTCGATTCAGATTTGGATTGGATTTTAAATTTTCATAATGTTATGCAATATCCAAAAAAACCAAATTGAATCTAATCTGAACCGAATTGTATCACCCCTACCATTTAGAAGAGTTTTATATAACAATTTGAAAATGTTCAAATGGTTGTTATGCCCATAAATGCTCAAAAAATAATATTTGATCTTTTAAGCTCTAAAAGTCTTTGAAAACTAGCATTTAACACTATGAAAAATTAAAACCATTACAAGTTAATCAAGTTTGTTTGTTTTAGCACGTTTAAATTATTGAACACAAGATTTTGAAATTCATTTTGCACCTAAAAACTTGCTAAAACAATTTTTCACATTTTAAAGCTTGACTTTTGCAAAAATCATTTTCAAAGCAAAACTTAAAAATCTCAAAATCATCAAGCTTTGTATGTTCCTTCTAAGTTTGTGTATAAATATATAAACAATCAAACAAGTACATTTCTCAATCACATCAAGCATATATCAAGCATTCATGTTCAATATTTAATTCAACCAACCATGAGAACATATTTATATCATACATTCAAGAACAAAAATAAATACATACTCAAATTAAGCTCACACTTTATCCAGATTATGCAACATATATCATATCAAATCAAATTGGCATAATCAATATATATCAATAAGGCATATGTTAATAACAATTAAACACTTAATGTTCAATCAAGAATATGCAACCAATTTCAATTTCATAAAAGTTTAGAGGTTACCTATCTTTTATTGTGTGTCTAGAGTATTCAATTTTCAAAAGCACATTGTAATTGAATCATCATATTTATTTTCCTTAACACTTGTTGAACATTGGCTTTCATAAGATCTTTCTTCAATTTCCTCCTCAATTTTCTTGTCTCCATGTATTTCAGCTAATTTCTCTCATATCTCATTGGAGGTTAAATAATTAGTGACCAATTTGAAGTTATAAGAGTTTAGAGCTCCATAGAGAAAGCACTCGGCCTTGGCATCATCTAGTATTTGCTATATATACTTTACATCTTTGGAAAGAGTTTCAAGTGCTCTTTTTATCATAAAACCATGCTCCAATTTATGAAAGTTTTCATTCTCATTTTTCATTCCAATAGCTCATAGTTATCAAACTTGGGAGCTTTAAGGACTTCCTCATGATCTTAGAAAATACATTAAGCCATAGGATCTTTTCTTCATGGTTGTAAAACCTATAAAAATAGAGTCTAAGCTCTTATACAAATTATTAGCTCAAGTGTAGATAACTATCTAATAGGGGGTGAATTGAATTTTTTTCAAATTATTTTCCAAAAATTGATTTTTGATAAAGATAAAATTCAAAATTCAAAATGTAAGAAATATATGAAATTAAAGCACAAATAAATAGTAATGTATATAAAAAAGTAAAAATAGAGAAAACAAACACAAAAATTTATAAAGATTCGGTCATTATCCAAAAGCATCTACTTATTTTCCTTTAACTTTTCAAGCCAAGATCAATTCACTAACTTGAATTGAAAAATACAATCTCTATCTTTCAAGGACAAGATAGCAACCTCTTACTCCCTTTCTTTCTAGGCTAAGATAGTAACTTCTAATTGCTTACTTTTTTAGGCTAAGGTAGCAAGCTCTAATTCCTTATAAAAACCCCTAAAATCATTCAAAACAATTCCACACGTCTTAATTACAATTAAGCTCTAATGTTTTGCAAACTAAATACACCTCTTACAAGTTTAGTGTTTGCGTAATGAAGTGCAAAGAATGATAAATGATGAAACAAATTTGGCTTGGATACAACAAATACAAAGGATATGGAATGTAAGCTCTATTTGCTTTAAAACTCTTGATTTCTTAAGAAAATGAATATATGGATTGTTAGTGTTTACTCTCTTCTACTCCATGGTGTGTTGGAATGCTCAATTTATAGAAAAAATGAGTTTGTAGCCATTAGGGATGTTTTAAAAATGAAAATAGCAGTTGTTCTATTGAAAAACTAGCTGTTGAAAACATTCTAGGCAAGACTTGGTTGATCCATTTTGGTCAATGATCGAATTATTTTATAACCCGATCGATCAGTCCTTCAAAGGATCGATCCATTTTTACTATTTTGAAATTTCGTGACTTTTTGCATAAAAAACCAATCAATCCTAAGGATCTATCCAATTTGTGAAACCCTAGACCTGATCGATCTTATATCTTAGGGAATCGATCCATTTTTGCATTTTTCAAACTTGAAACCTTTATTTCTTAAAAATCAATCAATCCTTTTTACCAGGGGATTAATCCATTTTTCCATAAAATTGACCATGTCCTTTAGGGGATTGACCTTTTCTTTCCCAAATTGTATAAAACATATTTCAAACAAGGAAATAAGTTTATTTTTTATCTTAAAACATTTTTCATGAGAAAAATTATTAGAAAAAAATTTTTTTTTTGAGTTCAAAGCAATTTATTCCAAGTTTTAGCAAATCAAATATCACTTTGAAATCTATATTATTTATTTAGTACCAAAAATAATAAATCATAAAAATATGTAATAAATATATATTTTCAAGTCAAAAATCATTTTCAAAAATACTTTTCATTTCAAACATACCAAAAGTAATAAAACTTAAGAACACGTACTAAATAAATCTTTTTCAAAATCTTAATCAAGCTTATTTAGCTTAATGTTTTGTCATTTCAAAATAAGGATTAATTCAAGACTAACAAATAATATATTATTATGGTTGCTCTTAATTTCTATTACATTCAGAATTGTTATAATTCTTTTTTAGCATTTTATGACAATTCATACCCATTTTACATCAAATGATACTAATTTTACATTTTTTCTCACTCATTTATGTTGCCAATATGTTTTTTAATTTTTAGCTATTTTTCTTATATATTTACAAAAAAATAATTAATTAAAATTTTACTTTAGCAACTTAATTATTTACATTATAATTTCTTTTTATGATTGTACTTTACGTTTAGAATGTCATAACCTTTTTTATTGTGTTACAACACTTTTTACCTATTTTACGTCAAATTATACTATTTTATTTTTTTCTCACTTTTTTTATGTTATTAATTTGTTTTTTAATTTTTAACTATTTTTCTTATATATTTTAAAAACAATAATTAATTAAAATTTTACATTACTAATGTAATAATTTATGTTATAATAATATTTTCATATAGTTGTTCTTACCTTCCATTTTGTTTAAAATTATCATAACTCTTCCTTAGTATATTATGACACTTCTTACCCATTTTATGCCAAATGATGACAATTTTGCATTTTTCTCACTTGTTTAGATTATCAATTTATATTTTAATTTTTAGCTTTATATATATATATATATACAAAATAATAATTAATTAAAAATTTACATTTTCATCACAATTATTTATATTATAATAATATATTTTTACAATTATTTTTAATTTTCATTATGTTTAAAATTATCATAACTCTTTTTTAGTGTGTTATGACACTTCTTACCCATTTTACACCAAAATATATTAATTTCATATTTTTCACTTGTTTACATCATCAATTTGGTTTTTAATTTTTAGCTATTTTCACTATAAGGACATAGGTCTTTAGCAATGTTTTTCCACGTTTACTAAATGATTTGTGGCATTTGTTAAAAACATGCCACTAAAAGCTTAGAGAAAAATAAAGGCATTTTTATGCACAAACGCCACTAAATTTTGGTAATTTAGTAGCATTTTTCACTACAAACTTGCTAAATTAGAAATTTTACTTTTTTATTTCTTTTAATATTTATTACTATAATTAAATAAAAAATTATTGAAAGAAATACAAACAAATTTAAATTTATAAACTGAATATAATAAATAATAGAATATCTGAATACACAATTTGTTCCATATGCATATAATACAAAGTTTAATATAATAATATTCAAATTATTTTAGTACATTAACCAAAATTTTAAAGTGTATAAAATTTAAAAATACTTCAGTTATTAGAACCATTTTCTTTAAGTGGAGGAAAAAGAGAATCTTCACATAATAAACTGGCAAGCATGCGCCAAGAGACATCAAATCAAATGCATGCTTGCCCTTTGTATTATAATCACCTTAAATGGAAACAATGGTTACTGCAAGATAGCTAGATATGCTTGACTTATAAAAAGGTATTGTTGGACCTTTATGATTTGGATTAATGTGTTTGATTTCCATGATAAGAAAAATGAAAATTAAGAAATATGACATTTTAACAAAATACCGCAATGCTCATAATACAAGAAACATCTTCTGTACACATTATGAAAGTTTACGTTTGTTTTATTTTAGCATGTAAAAGTATAGGAGCCATAGTTTCGCAAGTCCCCTGGCCATTTACTTCCCACTCATTAGATGAACAAATACGTAGTTAAGGAGAAACAAATAAAATTTCATGCTCTTAGATTCTCTTCAATTTGTCACTAGAAATATATATTGAAACACAAAATTTAGTCTAGGCTTAACAAGCTAAAACATCTTAAAGCAATACCAAAATCCCATAACATAAATGATAACAAAGCATTATCAAAATATAAGAGAAGATATCAAGTAAACTACAACATTAACATATGCAAACATAAAGTGCAGAGAAAATTTTGAGAAATATAATTTGCAGGTGAGTAAATTAAAGATCTATTGCCTTGATCTTATGTAGATCATACACCATTTTCGTTTTAAGAGAATACTTGTTAATATAAGGATTTGGCAACATCCATTATACAAAGTCATGAAACAAGAAAGAAATCATAGTTTGTTACATAAGAGAGTAAATGAACAAATCAAAGTAGAGTTGACAATCCAATTAGCAGGCAAATGTGCATCACCAAACTTTGGGTTAGCATTAAAAGTTTACAATTAACATTCATCCAGGCCATGCTAAATATTTAATTTAATCTACTTAATATTTATTGAAAAGAAAACAAAATATAATAGCCAAACTCAAATACCTAACCACAACTGCATATGAACTAAATAAAGAGGAAGCTATACACATATCATATTATTTCACATCCAATGAAAAACAATGGCCACTTCAACATAGTAAAGAAAGACTCCAATGCCAATGAAATTCAATGTCAATTTTTAAACATTCAAAATGCCAATGTTAAAAACTTTGATGATTTACTTAAACAACATTTCAATGTTACTTCTCACTGGAAACTTTCAAAATATGCTAACATAGGAGGCATACTTACATCATTATGATTTTTTTGCAACTAGTCATAGTAGCGTGAATTCTTGAAAAGATTAGTTATAGCATGGATGTTGGTTAAAATATTTGCATGAAATACAGATCTGTAGTGACTTTCATAATCATTTCCATTAACACATCTGGTTTAGTACATAAAATTGAAGTTAAAACTTAACATAGAATATAACAAAGAGGAATAGTTGCAAACTACATATATCTACTACTATATGTATAGGTTTTAGAGGATAAGTTTATGCCAAAACAACTTGGGGCCCAACTCTTAGGCCATCTAGTTTATCAACTTATCCATTATATTTTTAACAACAAAATATGAGCTAACTAGTTCATAAGAGTTCTGTCAATAAAATTAGGCTAGATTCAAACATAAGGCATAACTCAAATTTAAAATTTATATTGTCAATGCCAACAATTAATTATCAAAGAGAAATGTAGTGTTAAAAACAGAGAAAATCTCTAAGCTAGGTACTAAGTGGTTTATCTGCATCAGTAAGGAAGATAGTTCACTAAAAAAATTAGTGAAAACAAAACTACACAACACAACGATCAGAAATAAACATTAAAGAGATATAATAATATGGAACAAAATCAAAATTTACAATAATTCATGTATATGAAAAATATACAAGATCTAGAAAACTTATATTATAGTAGGAATTAAGCGATTTCCAAGACAACTCATTTGAATTAAAAATGAGAGAAGCCTCTCCAACGTAACCTGGTTTCCTCTTAAAAAGCGCCAAACATAATGTCCCATGCTTATTTGCAACAACTACTAAGCTTCTATCCCATATGACTATAAGGGCATAAAGTTCATGTTAATGCAAGAGACATCTTATGCATATGTTCTTAATTAAAAACAGCAAACCTAAGATGAAGAAAATAAAAATATAATGAAGATAGAAGAAAGAAAAGAATACCAATTCACAAGTACAAGAGTTAGCTGTCAAATTCCATACATGAATGTTACCTTTTTAGTCACCAAATATCAATTCAGTCTACCAAACGATGGATATCCAATCAAGAAAACGTGTCTAATAATCAATAAAATGAATAAGAGTGATAACAAAAACTACTTGTAAATATGCTTCACTAGTTAAATGATGTTCAAGAAATAGCAAATATGAACATTGAAATGTCTAAATTTGCCAAGCACAATTTCACATACTTTTCCAATAAAATTTATTCTTCTTTGATTACTAACAATCAATACATTCTTCTTTTACAATGCCATCCTTAGAATCAGAACACATTCTTATTCCTTCTATGTAGTTTCATGGTAACCTAATTGAACTAATACTTGTACATAATAATTTTTTAAATATATATGAACAAAGAAAAGCACTCCACCAAAAACAAATTTTTATTAAAATTTTGAAAGAAAAAAGAAAATATAATTTCAAGAAGTTTCACGAAAGAGATGATTTATTCTTTATAAAAATAATTTCAATAAGATTTTTAGAAGAAAATGATTTCTTTTCAAATTTCACACTAATGAGAAAAGTTTAAAATGAAAATGGTAGAATTAAGTCCATGAGCAACAAAAAAAAATGGCATCAAATTTGTAAAATTAAATAAAGCATAACTAGCTTAGAATTGAAATTGAGAGATCTTACCAGCAAACCTCATAGATCTAGTAGACCTTGGTTGGCTTCTTCCTCTTGCAAAATTTAGCATTTAGAAAAAACTTATTAGGAATTGTGTTAAGTAAGAACCAGAATTTATGTCTCAAGTTTAGTAATCAACCAAAAACCCTTCCTTGAAAATGCTTCTATGGTAAATATGTTGAACAAAATGATTAGAACATTTTTGAAATATTAAGAACATAAGAAAAGCATATCAGAATCATAAATAGAAAAAGGTAAAACAAAAAACAAAAATCAATAATAAATAGGCCTTTCATCAAATTTTAGAAAAAAAAACTAAGACACTACAAAAGGTTGAATTTGAAAAGTATTAAAAAATTTTAAAAGCAAAAAAAGAAAACTCATGAGTTTTTTCATATCCCCAATTCAAAATTCTATAACCATTGACTGAAGAGAGCGCAGAATTCAAGATCCAAAAAATTAAATAGCAGGCAAAAACAAAAAAAACAAAAAAATTAAAGAGATGAAAATAAAAATAAAAAATTCATTTACAATTCTTTGTCATTGCATGTATACACAAACATTAAAATCAAAGCAAATAAATATTAATCCAAGAAAAACAAATCATTTTATTTAATTTTTATTAATTAGAAACAACCCAAGTTAAGGAAATAAAGCCAACAACCCAAATCACCCAGGAAAACAACAAGAAAAATCCCTTCAATGAAATTGATTCATACTTAAAAACGGTATGGAAATTTAAAGAAAATAAAATAAAACCCAAACTTTAATGGCAGAGCCATAAAAGGTTAGGGAAAAAAAAGAATTTTACCTGAAAATACAAATTAACTTTTAGTAGATAAAAGTAAACCCCAAACTCCAAATGATTCAAAGAAATAAACTCCTTTTTAAGTGTTTAAACAAACCCTAACTCAAAGGCATTAATTAATTCATTGAAAGACAAAAGTAAATAACCAGACCTAAAGCTTTGGAAAAAGAGACTGATGGACACATGAAGAAGGGGCTCAACAAATGGGAAAAAAAAATGAAATACGGGAATCCGAGCAGAAGGGGTTCCAAAAATATTGTTTAACTTAAGGGAAATTTAGTAGCATTTACAAAATTAAACGCCACTAAATTATTCAAAGTAGCTCTAAATTACTCTAAATAGAAGCATTTCCATTAATAAACACCACTAAATCCTAGTAAAATGGTATGTCCATTTTTTAGAAAACAAAATTTCAATTTAAACAATTTTGAAATTTTCTTTGCAGCGTTTATGTCTATAAATGCCATTAATTTTTATCGATTAGTGTCATAACATATTAGTTCAAAAACTCAATTGCTAAACATAAAAATTTAAGATTATAAAAAATAACAAGTCACCACTAATCTTTTTTTAGGGTATGATTGGTTACCCAAAAATTTTATCTTTTTAATAAAACAACAAGCTTATTAAAAAGATAATTAAATCTACAAAAACAGATTGGGTTCGGGAGTCGATTACATATGGGAAAAGATTAACACATCTATAGCGCTCACAAAATTGGTGCCAATTAATTATCATTTAATTCTGGATAAAAATGGTTTTTATATGAAATTTAAATATAATTCCCTTTACCTTTCTTCTAAAAAATAAAATTCGTTTAAAGGAAATTTTATTTAGGAATATTATGAAAATTTTAAGTTAAAGAAATACCTTTAAATTCCCCAACATAAGGTAGAATTTAAAGATAGTCTTTTCATCCGAAATTCATCACAATATTTCTTTTAAAAATAATAAAATAACATTCTTCGTAAATGATAATTATTGACAATTTTTCAACATCTAGGCAAAGTACCAACACTTATGTTTCACATAATGTTATTTTAATTTCATTTATTTAAAATCAATATTTAAGGACCTTTTATGCAATAAAAAAAGAAAAAACAATATAATTAATATTAAACATCAACAAGCATATATATGTGAATTATAAATGTACACATTACCCAAAAACTGAGATATATGCAAATAATGATAAAATATGAATTTAAGAATCAGGATATCAAATATAAAGAGACTACTTAGACTTTCCAACATCTAAGTAGTGTTAAGGTGTGATTTTTTATATTTAAAATCTCAACCTTTTATTTTATATTTTATATTTTATACATGTTATCTTAACAAGATGAATTTATTTTAAGTTACGAAAATATATTAAATTTCTTAATGAAATAAAATTTGCTAAATACCACATTATCTAGGCAACATTCTAGAATAGATAATTTCATAAAATGTTTTCACACAAATATTTAAAAATTTATGATTGTTTTAAGGTTTTGCATAGACTTAGGGTTTCACTTAAGGTTTAGGGTTTTGGATAAGGCTTTGGATATTATGGTTTAGGGTTTCACCTAGGGCTTTTGAGTTTTGCCTAAGATTTATATTTTAGGGTTTCGGGTTTTCACTTAGGATTTTGTTTTAGGGTTTACATTTTAAGTTTTAATTTTAAAGTTTACATATTGCTTGGGGTTTCAATTTAAAGTTCCGGGTTTTCAATAGCAAGCTCATTTTTTATAATTTTTCTAAAAAATGAATTTTTATATTTTGCACTTATTCCCGTTTTCACTAAAAATTTTATTATCATTATAATTTTTAATATTTTATTATTTTATTTTATTATTTAATAATTTTTTAACATCTAAGCAAAATTACTATTATTTTTTAGAACATAATTTTTTATTACCTCCAATATTTAGGCAGGGATTTTAAGATATATATTTTTTTATCATTTTATTGTTTTTGTATAAAAAACCTATTACTAATAATAATAATATTATTATTATTATTAAGAAAAACAAACTTATTACCTTTATTTCGTTACTGTTTTTATTTAAAAACCTATTAATATTATCATCTTTTTATTTTAGTATCAAAGTAATTGGGAATGTATTGCATTAAAAATAAAATAAAATAAACTAAACTAAGCAAAATCATTTGAAAATTAAAATAAACTAATATCTCAAACAACAAGGAAAAGGTCATAAACGTGTAAAGTTTACACAGACTACCTCTATGCAGATGAAAACAACTAACATGCAAATGAAGCCACGAACATCCAGCATGCAAAGAGAAAGAAAGAACGCATGAACCACTCTATTACAAACCGCTTACACGAAGAGGAAGCAGCAGGCATGGCATGGAAATTAAATTTCCAAAACAAATCCCATACGGTAAAGAACAATGGACATGAAAAAAAAAGAAAAAAAACAAAAACCCAAACTCACACCGTAGGACCCCATGCAAAAATAGCAAGCACGAACAGATAAGCCTACCTCTTGTCTACTGCTTATGGTTTTGGTCTTTCACAAACTGCCAGTCCTTTGTTTTTTTTTTATTTCTTTTCGGCTTCTGCCATTAGTTTCTTTTCTCTTGTTTTCTGGTTCAGGTCCCTTCCTTTCTGCTACTGCCTCAAAACCCTTTTTCTTCTCTTCCCCGTTCCTCCTCACTGCATCCAGCTTCTGTTTTTTTTGTTTTCAGCTTTTTTTTTTGCTTATTTTCTTTCCTGTTTTACTTTCCTTTTCCTGGTCGGGCTTTTCTTCTTTTACTGCTTCATGCGGTTTCTCCCCATGAAATGCCCCACATTCCAGGCCACCATCTTCACGTTGCAGTCTTCGGTCCTTTTGCAGCCACGAGGCCATTTTCAGCAGCAGTTTTTCTCTTCACACTTATCTTTCCCTTTTCAGCAGTTTTCCACGTCCCCATGCATTGCTTGCCTTGATTTTCATTTTATTTGTTTGTCGTTTGTGCTTGGCTTTTAAGGACAAATGGGCCTTTTTTTTTTTTTTTTTTGGCTTTAAAAAGAACATGGCTTGTGCCCTACTTAGGCTCTCTTTCTTTTAATCTTTTTGGCTTTGGGCTTTTATTTGTTTGGGCCTAGCTTTTTTATATTGTTTTGGTTTTGTATTTATTTATTTATATTATTATTATTTACTAATTAATTTTTAATTTTTTGTTTTGCTTTGTAATTTATATATTTATATTTATTATTACTAGTGGTCAACAATGGGTCATTGATGGGATTTTAAGAATGAGCCTTTATCGGGTCAATTAGAGCCACCATGACTAGCCTCGTCCTAGGTTCTACATTGGATCTTATCCTTGAGCACTAAAAATAGACAGTTAAAAAACTCGAAAAATTGATGATCGAGATCCAATTGCAAAACAAACTCGGGTTAAAGTGATAAAATATCTCAAATAAAATTAAATGTCTACAGCTATCTCTCTTTGCATATTTCTAAAAATAAGGAATAATAAAAAGACATAGACAATAGTTTTATTCAAATATTGCTTTCTAAACCTCCCTCCTCCCATTTTTGCTTTTTTGTTTTGTTTTGTTTTTTTTAATGTTTTGTATATATATATATATATATTTGTGTTGTTTTTTTAGTTTTTTTTAAATAAAGAAGGACTAGGACAACACTATAAGTTGAAAAATAAGGAATAATTGGGATAGCACTACAAGTCAGAAATAACAAACGACAGGGATAACACCACAAGTCAAAAAATAAGGAACGACCAGGACAACACTATAAGTCAGAAATAAAGGAGCGACTGGGACAACATCATAAGGTGAAACAAAAAGAGCAATCGGAACAATACCATAGTCAAAAATATCAAGTGACCTTGACAACGCCACGAGTCGAAAAATAAGGAATAACCTTGACAACACCACAAATCAAGTAATTAAAGGATAAAATATCTTTTGGATGCCAACTAAATTGAACTTAAATTTTCACTGAGTGCCAACTAAAGTGGGCTTAAATTTTTCATAAAGGTCAGGTAAACTAGGTTTAAATTTTTATTAAGGTTAGATAATTTAGGTTTAAAATTCCATTGAGTACACATTGATTTAGGCTTAAATTTTTCATAAGAGCTAGGTAAACTGGGCTTAAATTTTCATCGAGGTCAAATAATCTAGGCTTAAATTTGTATTGAGTGCCAACTAAACTAAGTTTATATTTTTCATAAAAGCTAGGTAAACTAGACTTAAATTTTTATTGGTACTAGTTAATACAAAGCTTAAAACCTGGATACCAACTAAATTGAGCTTAAATTTTTTCACGATGTACTAGATAAATTGGGTTTAAATTTTTATAAGGTACCAGCCAAACTGAGTTTAAATATTTCCATAAAGGCCAGGTAATCTAGGCTTAAATCTTTATTGGGTGCCAACTAACCTAGGCTTAAGACTTCATTGGGCTAGGTAATCTAGGTCCCATAAGGGCCAAGTAAACTAGGTTTGAATCTTTATTAAGGTACTAGATAATCTGTGTTTTAAAATTTTCATAAGAACCAGGTAAACTGGGCTTAAATCTTTTCATGGTGCCAGATGTAGACACCTATTTACGTCCAGGCCCGATTAGGCCCAATCAATGTTTGGGCCTGATTAAGCCCCAATTCGGTCCATGTGTGTGCGGGCCTAATTAGGCCATTGATATCCAGCCCAGTTAGGCCCATTTGTATCTAGGCCTAAGTGGATAGCTTGTTTTTTATTATTATTATTATTATTATTATTATTATTATTATTATTATTCCTTTTTTGTTTGAATCTACTAAAGGATGGAAAAATCTGAATTGACTAGAATCAAGGATTGTTAATGCAAAGTCAACTAGTGGAATTAATGGGAATCAAATTGGAAACCCAAAATCATGCTCAAACAAAATCAATCTCAGGATTCAATGTAGGATTGATTCTGCCCATTTCTTAAAAATCTTCCTAAGACTACCTATAAATTGGACCAATTTTACCTTAAAGAACACACATAGAAACACAAAGAAAATTGGGAGAAAATTATTGAAAAAATTTTAGAAAATTTTGGGTAAAAAGGGTTCTGGGAGGTTAATTCTAGATTTAGGGTTTAATTCATAGTTCTGGGTGATTCTAGGCTTTTTAGAGGTGAATTTAATGTTCTAAAAGGTTCGGGGAAAGTTTGGAGCTATTAGAGAGTTTTTTTGGAATTTTTTAAAAAATTTTTCCAAATTTTTTTGGGTTTTTTAAAGAACTTTGAATTTTTCGACGAAATTTTTTGATAAAGGTTTAAGTTTCCGACAAGATTCTAGTAAGGTTTCCAGAATCCAGCAAGTTTTTCAAAAATTAGTGGATTTTCCAATTTTGGGTTGAAATTTTCGATGACATTCTCAGAAATCGATGTGATTCCCAGATTCTAGTTGAATTTACCGACAGGTTTCTAAAAAGAAGTAAAGAAAAAATCGACTAGAGAGAGAGAAAGGAAAAAGCATCTGAAAGAAAACACTGAAACTTAAATTTTATACTACAGCTGAACAACATTGTTTTATACTACGGCCCGGCAACCCGTGTGCAGACCTATGCTCCAACTCGACCCGATCGTAGTTTTTTTTTTCCATTTTTTTTATTTTTTTTATTTTTATTTTATTTTATTTTTAACCTATTTTTTATTTTATGGTTTTTTTTAAATGAAAAAATGAGAAAAAAGTTATTTCTGTCACTTCTATTACTAAAAAAAGAAGTAAAAAAAATGAAGTTCCAAAAAAATAAAATGAAAAATAATTCTACAAAAAAATGAAAAATCCTTTTAATAAAAAAAAATTTGTCCTCTAAAACTATTGGAGGATTGCTTTGAAGTGAGCCCTATCAAACTATCGGAAGGCTTCACTAATTTTTTTAAAATAAAATTAATAAATCCAATGACGGAGCCTTTTTCAGAGTAGAATACTAGTCTCTATGAATACTCTTAAGGTGAGAGAATTATCCTAAAGTGCTACCAAACTATTATGACAATTTTAGGTTAATTTTTAATATTAAATTATTTGGTAAATCATAAAAATGATCAAGGCTTCGATAATTCGAAATCAAATTGGTACCATCCTTTAGATGGGCATCATAGGGGTGCTACAACCTTTCCTATGCATAACTGACTCTCAAACCTAACATCTATTTTCGTAGATCAAGATATGTTTCAAGTAGCCAATCACACCTTAACAAAAAAGATTGGTGGTGACTCTTCTAATCCATATCTAGTGGTAAGTCCACAGATCTATATGTTATAATAGTTTAGTGACTCCACTGGGGATATAGAGAAATGACTTCTTATTATCCAAGCCTTAATAAATTCAAAATTATTCCCTTTCATTGCTTATATCTACTTTATTATTTATTTCCCTTGTGCATACTTGCTTATTTATTTGTTCATATTTGCTTAATTATTTATTTATTGTATATATATACTTGTCATTTATTTGCATGTGCATAACATAAACCCTCCACCCGGGCTCTACCTTTATGAAGGAGTGAAGTGCCTATGCCCTTGTGAGATTTCGTGTCTCTGCATGAGCCTGTAAAATACTCTCACTCAAATTGAACCATTTTCGCTTGTAGCCTATGTGGATGAGGTTTGGGTGCCTTACTAATCTATAATAGACTATGATGTAGGAACAATTTAGGGACTTTTAGAATTAACCCAAAATCTCATATAGTCAACCATAAGAGCCCAATCATAGATAGAGTCCCTGTCTTCCCTCTTTTTGTAGATAATCCAAAATTCAAGGTCATATTGATATCTTACTTGTCATGTGATGTTTATTTTATGTTTTATTGAAGTGACTACCTAACCTTTTTATCTTCTTTTATTTATTTTTTTTGCACATTCATAATCATATTTACAGATTGCATAGTATTCTTACCCCAAAGTTATTTCAACAGAAGCCCTCATGAATTTCACAGAACGTCAGGTTTGCACCTCATCTACATTGTTCAAATGTGACTTTCCCCTAGATATGAGAATAGAATTAGAAATAAGATAGCTAGAAGAGGGAGATTGTTTACCACCGGGTTATATCCCTACACTATCAAAAGAAGTCTATCTTTTTCTTAAACATAATGATCTAAAAAGCTTATCAGATATATGGAATAGTATTACCTTTTCAAGGTAAGAGGCTTTTTGTGAAAAGTTTGGGCACATTGCATATCTCTTCTCAGTGGAGGTTGACTATTCACTTATCAATGCAATGGTACAATTTTGGGATCCTTCCTACTGGTGTTTCATCTTTAATGAGGTTAATCTAGTATCAATAATAAATGAATACTTAACTCTAATGGGTATGTATCTATTGTATCCAGATAGAATATACATGAAAAAACATAAATCAGGAAGTCGTAAGAAGTTGGGTTAGATGCTATGAGTGGGAAAAAAGGTCATAGATTCATAAATTCGAGAGAAAGAAGATCACAAGGGTATTCTATAGGAGATTCTCTTGGATTTCATTATCAAGCATCCAGATGGGTTAGTCATTTTCCCTAAGGTTTTAAGACACATTGAGATAGAAGTGGTGGATTTATTTGAGCAAATTGAAAGGAGGTGTAATCTTTCCCCAGCTATATTGGCGAAAACTATCAGATCTCAGAATTTTTGTAGGCAAATGGACAAAGTACATTTCATAGGCTGTATACCCTTATTATTTGTATGGATGAAGAGCCATTTTGAATGTAAGAAAAGTGCTTTTACAAAACTTTATTTCTACACTTGGAGTCCGATTAAGGAATTCTGTCAGAGCACTTGGCTAAAAGCAAAGAATCAAAAAGAGTGGAAATGTCTGCTACAAAGGCTCACAACTGGTCAAGTAAAATGGTTTACTCTGTGGATGGACAGAGAACCTATGTTGTATCAATGTGAAGATAAGACAAAGGTTTCATTTTTAGGTCTATAGGGGTCAACAAGTTATGCACCATTAATGGTAAAGAGACAACATGGAACTGAACAGTTTACTCCTATAACTTGCAAGCTTAGCTAGTTTGACTACTCATATGAGGAGCCTAAAACTTTCAAAAGATTGATGGCATGATTAAGGCCTGAAAGAAGCCCAATAGAGTAAGCCCAAGACCATTTACTGATAGAGTCACTCAATGGTATTTGATTTGAAGAAATAAAATGAGTTAAGAAATTACATTTATGCCTCAAGATCTTCACCTGCCAGTGGGCCAAAAGTCAAACAATAAGCTTTCAAAGTTTTAGCATGAAATGGAGAAGGAGAAATTGAAGTAAAAAATTTTGAAGCTGTAGGAAGAAAAAGACCAATGGCAAAATAAAGCAAAGAATTAGAAATCCAAGTCCATAGGATTTTCAAGAAATATAGTAAGGCCTAGAAAGTTGTTAGAGAATGGGATGATACCCTTAAGGAACTGAAGGAACTGCGATAAAAACATAAAATATTGTGCATACAGGTGTAGGATAAAAAAATAAATAACATAAAGTTAGCTGATGAGAATGAAGAATTGAAGAAAGAACATACCCAAATAGAAGAAGACTTCATAGAGGTTGAGTAGGAGAATTAGGCACTTATAGATTACATTTTAACTCTAACATTAAAGTTAAATGAATAAAAAAATCATGTCAAAACCCTCACAGAAAGTCACAAAGAACTATCCTATTAGGTGTAGTGTGGCAAAAGAGAAGGGTTAGAAAGACATAGGTATATAAAGCACCTCACAACTCAGATAGGTAAGGCCATGGTCAGAGCAAGTGATATGAAAGAAAAGGCTAAGGCATTGAAAGCTTTGATTACATCAGTAAGAGAGCATAGACAAAGCTATTAAACTTTATTGAGGAGGCTAAAGATCAGTGTGAGCAAGTTAGGTACTTTTATAAACAGACAATATTAAGTTTGATGTAAAACAAACTTCTATGGTATAAATGAAAATTTCCCTTTATTGGATTTTTTTTCTAAGGGTAAATATTTTATTTTATTTTATTTTATTTTTCATGCATTTGCATCACATTCATTCATTCATTCATTATCATAACAACATCATTGAATCTTCAATTGTGGTACTAAGGTGCAAGAATAGCTACACATCTATACAATTCTCGGGCTTGAGCTAGAAAGATGGAACAGGACAATACAAGTCACCTTGAAAGGATGGAAAAGCTCAAGAGGCATTAGAAGAAAAGTTGAGCAAGATTCTAAAAGCCCTAGAAAAAGTAAATAGAGAAAAATCAGTGGAAGAAAATACTTCAAAAAAAACTACTGAATTGGCATATCCTCCAGGCTTTGGTCCACAATAAACTCAAACTGCCCCAATATTCTAACCTCAACAGGTAGCTTTTCTAAAGTACAATTACCTAGGAATAGCTTATACACCCGTTCATGAAAACATCCAAAGTTATGACAATCCTATTTATGCTTAAAAGGTAGCTGAACCCATTCAACTCCTTACTACATATAAAGCAAAGAAAAAAAAAGCTATAGACATTGTGCCCTTAGAGAGTTCTAAAATTGATCAGGTTATGAGCAGGCTTGAGGAAAGATTGAGAATTGTAGAAGAATGGATTTCCACGGATCTATGGATATAGTAGAACTTTGCCTATTACTGGATGTGGTGATGTCACTAAAGTTTAAAGTATTAGAGTTTGAGAAGTATGATGATACTAAGTGTACTATCACACATATCACCATGTATTATCACAAAATGGTGACACATGCTAGCCATGAGAAGCTACTTATGCATGTGTTTCAAGATAACTTAACTGGGTTTACGACAAGGTGGTATGTCTAGTTAGATGAGACTTGTATAGAGACATGAAAAGATCTAACTAGATCTTTTATTAATCGTACCACCACATTATTGATATAGCCCTCGATATCGCCTTTCCTGTAAGCAATGGAAAAAGAAGGCATTTGAATCCTTCAAGTAGTATGCTCAAAGATGATGGGATATTGCTGCCCAAGTATAACCTTCTTGATAGAGAAAAAAACTATTGTGTTGTTTGTAAACACTCTAAAGCCACCCTATTATGAGAGGATGATCAAAAATGTGATTAAAAACTTTACTGATATAGTGATTTTAAGAGAGATCATTGAAAATGCCATAAAAAAATAATAAGCTTAAAAGAGGTGAGTCTTCTAAAAGAGCACTTAAGAAGAAAAAAGTAAGGCTCAAGCTATGAGTCTTGAAAATAGTAATTTAGAAACTACTATCGACTTACCTACCCTACATACCATTACACGATGAACTATACTTCTTTATCCCCTTACCAATCAACCACTCGACTATCTTACCCATCTTTACCAAGATCCCCTGCTCACCTAATTAGCACTACAAGTAACACCAAAAAACTATAAACTAGAGAAAGACTCACTTTTGATCCCATACCTATGAGCTATATAAGGTTATATCAAGAGCTCTACAAAAACCATTTTAGTACTTCTATTCTTGCTAAGTAGCTTGAACCTTCCTACCTTAAATGGTATGATTCTAATGCTTATAGTGACTACCATTTTAAAGTAGCAGGACAATCTACTGAGAACTACATACCTTTTAAGCATTGGGTGCAAAGTCTGATTAAGGAAGGGTTGATAAGCTTTGATACTAGTTAAAGTTTGGCACCCAATGTCAGTGAGAATCCCTTGCCTAATCATACAGCCAATGCTTTAGATATGGGTGAAAAACATGTGAAAATGAGAGTAGAAGAACTTAGAATGCATTCAGCTAGTTGTATAAAGTCTTATGTAAAGTTGGGATGATAAAACTAATGGCTTCATGCACTTATGTGGGAAGATATAGCCTAAATCAAATATGTAAATATCATGATGAGGCACCAAGACATTCAATCGATGTTTATAAGCAATTTTGTGGTGAAGTTTAGAAATTAATATACTCTTACCAAATAGAGTTATATGAAGAGTCAAGAGCCTCGAAAGACATTAGGGTGGCTATGACAGATAGGTGGGTGCTGAAACCTATCACTATACGCTGCAAGGAGAAGCCACAATTAGCTGGGAATAAGTTTGTTCCTAAACTAGTAGCTCTCAAAGTTTCATGTCCATTTTTTTATAAAGATAACAAAACGATGCCTTAAAGATATGAGTGTGAAGTGAAAACTCAAGGGAAGCCAAGGCCGAAAGTTGAAATTGCCAATATAACAAAAGTAAAGGGCATAACTAGAAATGAAAAATGTTATACTCCAAAGACTTTGGAAAAACCAAGAAAAGAAAGAAAAAGTAGATTGAACCAAAGACTCTAGAGAAAGATGTCGTGAAGTCTATACCTAAAAAGAATGCTTACGAGTTTTTAAAGCTAGTCAAACATAGCGAATATTCTATGGTGGAGCAACTGAATAAGATACCAGCTAGGATTTCTCTACTATCACTTCTTCTGAACTCTGAACCACATCGTAATGCTTTGTTAAAAATATTGAATTAGGCTTATGTGACCCATAATGAATTCGTACAGTGTATGAATCACTTGACAAAAAATCTAATAGTACCATATTATATCTCTTATAACGATGATAAGATTTTACCTGAAGGTAGAAGGAGCACCAAGATGTTGCACATCACTATCAAATGTAAAAGCCACATAGTAGCTAGGGTCTATATTGATAATGGATCACTATTAATATCATGCCTACGTCCACTCTAGCCAAGCTGCCCTTTGATATGCTACATATCTAAAATGGTCAAATAATGGTCCATACATTTGATGAGAATAGATGAGGTCTTGAGGGATGTTAAGTTGCCCATACAGATTAGGTCGTGTGTTTTCAACATAAAGTTCCAGGTCATAGATATCTTCCCACCATATAGTTGCTTATTGAGAAGACCATTGATCTATAAGGTAGGTGCCGTCCCTTCCTTATTACACTAAAAGATCAAATTCAATGTAAAAAGACAATTAGTGATTATGGCTGGAAAAAATGATCTATTGGTAACCCAACCTATAAATGCCCCATATATAGAAGTAGTAAAAGAATCATTGGAATGCTCTTACCAATCTTTCAAACCTGTTAATACAGTGGGTGAAAGACTTAAATTTAGTCAGATTATGATCAATCAGATGATTAATAAGGATTGGAGTATCGAATTCGACCTAGGTAAAAACCTTCAAGGAATAAGAGAGATTCCTAAGATAAAAGATCATAGTTGCAGATTAAGGTTTAGTTATAAGATGGCAAAATTGCAAAACAACGTTAGAATGGTACAAAATAGGCCAATGATCTTCCTTCAATTAAATGAAACTTTCATTCTTTGAGGGTACATGTATTAGAGAGCTGAAGAGAACACAAAAGAAGAATCAGAATGGGAGGAAGCTTTTACCAAGTTATCTATTCATATAGTGGATAATGAAAGTCAAAATGAGAAAGCTTTAGTTTACCCTTGTTCGTCGGGATATGAACTACAAAATTGGAGGGTCATCTGAATGCTTACTGTTTCTAATTTTTTTTCAATGTAATCACATCTCCTAATTGTTGATGCCCAAAAGCATTGAGATGTGCTCTTATGTTTGGACCTTTTATTTTTCATTATGTCAATAAATGTAGGAGCATGCATTTTGTTCATTTCTTCCATTCCATTCATCACCCTATCAAAATTTCTTGCCAATATTTCTTATTTTATTAATTTTCAAGTCCCTAAATGAATGTGAAGGTAATCATGATAATGATCCAGGATTTAACTTTGAAAACTCAATTAATATCAATGACTTGTTACTGAAGAAGATTCTAAAGAATACACTTTGTTTCCAAATTTAATGAGGCTAATTAAACATGAAGATAAATCTATTGAGCCTTATTAAGAAACTATTGAATTGATCAATTTAGGTGATATCGAAAATAAGAAAAAAGTCAAGATTGGCACTTCACTTTCAATAGTTGATCGATAACGATTAGAAGATTTGCTCCATAAATTTATGGATGTATTTGCCTAGTCTTATCAAGATATACCTAGACTAAGAATTAAAATAGTGAAGCATAGGCTACCATTAAAGCTAGAATGCAAATCGATGCAGTAAAAACTAAGAAAAATGAAACCGAAGATGCTATTGAAAATCAAGAGGAAGTTAAAAAGTAATTTGATGTAGGCTTTTCGCAAATGGTTAAATATCCTGAATGGGTAGCTAATATAGTACCCGTTCCCAAAAAGGATGAAAAAGTATGAATGTGTGTAGACTATTGAGATTTGAATAAAGCTAGTTCAAAGGGTAATTTTTCTCTACCTCATATAGATACATTGGTGGATAATACATACCAACATTCTGTGTTCTCTTTCATGGATAGATTCTTCAACTATAATTAGATAAAATGACCTAAGATGATATGGAGAAAATCACATTTATCACTATGTAGAGAACTTTTTGCTCCAAAATTATGCCTTTTGGACTAAAAAATATCGGGGTAACGTATCAAAAAGCTATGGTGACCCTCTTCCATGATATGATGCATAAGGAGATTGAAGTGTATGTGGATGACATGATTACCAAGTCTCGAAAAGGGGATGATCATGTGGTTAACCTCAAAAAATTATTTGAAAGGTTGAGAAAGTTTCAACTTAAACTAAATCTGGCTAAGCGTACATTTGGGGCCAGATCAAGAAAGTTACTAGGATTTATAATCAGTGAAAAAGAATAGAAGTCGACCTTGACAAAATTTAGACCATCTAGAATCTATCCCCTTCAAGCACAAAAAAGGAGGTTCAAGGCTTCTTAGGCAGATTGAACTATATTTTTTGGTTCATTTCTCAACTTACTCTTAAATGTGACCCTATTTTCAAACTTCTTAAAAAAAAATAATCTTGGAGAGTGGGATGAACAATGTTAGGAGCTTTTCGATAAGATTAAATAATATTTATCAAATCCTCTAATATTAGTACCCCTTGTTTAAAAAAAAGCCACTAATTCTATACATGGTAGTACATGAAGGGTCAATGAGATATGTGCTGGGCCAGCAAGATAAATTTGACAAGAAGAAAAAAGCTATTTACTACCTGAGCAAGAAATTCACAGAGTATGAGTCTAAGTATTCATCATTAGAGAAAATGTGTTGTGCTTTGGCTTGGACATCTAAAAGATTCAGGTAATATATGCTCTACCATATGACTTAGCTCATAGCTAAGCTGGATCTTATCAAATAGATATTCAAGACACCATCACTATTAGGAAGAATCGCAAGATGGCAGGTGATGCTTTCTGAATATGATATAGTGTATGTGAGCTAAAAAGTAATTAAGAGAAGTGTCGTTGCTAAATTCTTAACAGATAGGGCTACTAATAATCATGAGCCCATAAGGCTTGATTTTTCAGATAATGAACTAATAATCATCTCAGAGTTAGAAAAGATGATAATGAGGAAGAGATATAAAGGATGTTTTCAATAGAGCTACCAACGCCATAGGACATGGGATTGGAGCAGTCTTAATATCTTTTACGGAGCACTATTATCTTATTATAGCAAGATTGAATTTTAACTGCACCAATAATGTAGCCGAATATGATGCTTGTGTTATGGGTTTGCATGTTACTTTGGACAGAAAAGTTGAAACATTAAGGGTGTTTGGGGATTCAGCTCTAGTCATTTATCAACTAAAAGGTGAATAGGAAATAAAAGATTCCAAACTCATCCCTTATCACAAATACATCTTAAAGCTGTGCAAACAGTTTAAAGCAATTCGGTTTGAACACTTACCTAGGGAAAAAAATCAAATTGCAGATGCCTTGACTATTTTGGCTGCAATGGTATAGATTGGTGATACTGCAAAGATTCAACCTATCAAATTGGATATCAAAGACATGCTCGTACATTATGCCAACTTGGAAAATGAAGGAGGATGGCTACTCATGGTATTATGATATTATGCAATATTTAAAGAATAAGCAATACCCAAATCAAGTAACAGAAAGTGATAAGAGAATCTGGAGAAGGTTAGCTATGGGATTTTTTCTGGATGGAGAAATTCTATACAAACGAGGTAAAAATCAAGTGTTATTATGCTGTGTAAGTGCTTTTAAGGCTAAAAGGATTATTAAGGAAGTTCACATGGCACATATAGAGCACATGCAAATGGACATATGATGGCAAAATAGGTTATACGGGCTAGATATTACTGGTTGACAATGGAAAAAAATTAGCTCGATTACGTTCGAAAATACCACAAATGCCAAATTTACACTGACAAGATTCATGCTTCCACTAATGCTTTACATGTTATAGAACCACCTTGGTCATTTTCTATATGAGGGATGGATGTCATTGGTCGTATCATACCAAAAGCCTCAAATGGGAATAGATTTATTTTTGTGATGATTGATTATTTCACTAAATGGGTCGAAGCTACCTCCTTCACAACTGTGACTAGATCAGTGGTCTATAAATTTATCAAAAGGGAAATAATTTACAAATATGGGCTCCCAAAAAGAATCATCTCAAATAATGCAAAAAATTTGAATAGTAAGATGATGCAAGATGTATGTGTTCAGTTCAAGATCAAACACCATAATTCAGCTTCATATTGCCCAAAAATGAATGGGGCAGTGGAAGCTACAAATAAGAACATCAAAAGGATTCTAGAAAAAATGACTAAAACATACAATAATTGGCACGAAAAATTACCTTTTGCTTTATATGCATATCAAACTTTCATATACACCTCTACTAGGACAATTCATTTTTCCCTGATTTATGGAATGGAAGTTATACTGTCGATAGAAATAGAAATCCCATCACTAAGGGTCTTAAAAGAAGTAGGATTGGAAAAAGCTGAATGGATTCAAGAGCGTTATGAGCAATTAAACTTTATTGAGGAGAAAAGATTAACAGCACTTTGCCAAGGCCAATTATACCAAAAGAGGATAATGAGAGCACATGACAAGAAAGTCAAACCTCGTCAGTTCTGAGAAGGAGAGCTGGTATTGAAAAGAATTTTTTTATGTCAGCATGATGATAAAGCAAAATAGACTTTGAATTGGAAAAGACCATATATGATAAAAAGAGATTTTTCGGGAGGAGCCTTAATCTTGTCAGAAATAGATAGAGAAGAACTTTTCCATCTTGTTAATTTTGATGCAGTGAAAAAGTACTTTTCTTGATTCTTAAAAAAAAAGAAAAAAAAGGTTCAAGCTGAAAACCCAAAAAAACAATTTGAACCTTAAAAAAAAACAACCATAACAACAAAGAAAGGGTTTAAGTTGAAACCCTGAAAGGGTGATTTGGATCCAAAAGAACAGGTTTAGGTTGAAACCTTGAAAGATAGCTTGAATTGAACAGAGTATGGCATCACTTGGAAGGCATACTAGAGACAATGAATTTCAAAGAGCTTTGAAGTATTGGGGCATCATGTTTTGATTGAGTTTTTGAATGAGATCCAGGATTTATTATCATGGCTATCTAATTATTTGTCTAGGGCATTGTTACCTTGATCATTTCGTCTTGATCATATGATTCGTGATTTCATCCCGATCATTTATTTTTGATATCGACTCAATCTTGATCACTTTATTTTAACTCGTGGTTTTGTCCCGATCATATGATCCATGGTTTCATCCCAATCATTTATTTTCAATCTCGACTCGATCTTAGTCGTTTTATTTTGACTCATGATTTCGTCTTGATCATATGATTCGTAGCTTTATCTGGATCATTTATTTTCGACCTCGACTCGATCTTCGTCGCTTTATTTTGACTTGTGGTTTTATCTCAGTCATATGATTCGTGGTTTCATCCTGATATTTTATTTTCAACCTCGACTCGATCCTAATCCCTCTATTTTGACTCGTGGTTTCATCCAAATCATATGATTCGTAGTCTCGCCTTGATCATTTATTTTTTACCTCGACTCTATCCTCGATACTTTGTTTTAACTCGTGATTTTATCTCAATCGCTTGATCTTGTCTCAGTCTAAATTGTTTCTTACGATTCGTGGTTTCATCTCGATCACCCAATCTTGGTTCAATCCAGGTCATTTCCCAGATTTACAGATCATTCCTAATTTTACTCGAATAGAATGAATGTCTAGGTCTTTACAGCATCTTTATCTGACAAAGATGTGCAAAGAGGGACAGTTGTAAATATCCATTTGCATCCAAGCCTGATTAAGCCCCAATTAGGCTCGTTGATGTCCGAGCTCAGTTAGGCCCATTTGTGTCCAGGCCTAGGTGGACAACTTGTTTATTATTATTATTATTATTATTATTATTATTATTGTTGTTGTTGTTGTTGTTGTTGTTGTTATTGTTGTTGTTGTTGTCGTTGTTGTTGTTATTATTCTTTTTTTCTTTTTTGTCCAAATCTACTAAGGGATGGGAAATTGAATTTGACCAAAATCAAGGATTGTCAATACAAAGTCAACTAGTGGAATTAATGGAAATCAAATCAAAAACCCAAAATCACGCTCAAACATAATCAATCCCAAGATTCAAGTCGGGATTGATTCTACACGTTTCCTAAAAATCTTCCTAAGACTACCTACAAATTGGACCAATTCTACAAAAGGAACACACACAGAAACATAGAGAAAATTAGGAGAAAATTATTGGAAAAATTTTAGAAAATTTTAGGCAAAAAGGGTTTTAGGAGGTTAATTCTGGATTAAGGGTTTGATACGTAGTTTTGGGGTGATTATAGGCTTTTGGGAGATGAATTTAATGTTGCAGAAGGTTTGAGGAAGGTTTAGAGCTATCTGAGAGTTTTTTTGGATTTTTTTAAATTTTTTTCAAATTTTTCTGAGGTTTTTTTAAAAACTTTGAATTTTTCGACAAAATTTTTTAGCGAAGGTTGAAGTTTCTGGTGAGATTCCGACAAGATTTCCAGAATCTGGCATATTTTCCAAAAATTAGTGGGTTTTTCAATTTTTGATTGAATTTTTTGGTGATATTCCTAGAAATTGGTGAGTTTTTCAGTTTTCGGTTAAATTTGTTGGTAGCTTTTTAGAGAGAATATAGAAGAAAAATTGGCTAGAGAGAGGGGAAGAGGCATCTAAAGGAAAATGCTAAAACTTGACTTTTATACTACAGTCACACAACGTCGTTTTGAATAAGCTAGGATCTGCGCATAGACCAGGTGACTCGCGTGCAAACCCGTGCTCCAATTTGACCTGATCGCAGGTTTTTTTTTTCATTTTATTTTTATTTTTTAATTTTTATTTTATTTTATTTTATTACTAACCTATTTTTTTATTTTTTTGGTTTTTAAAAAAAATGAAAAAACAAGAAAAAAAGTTATTTCTGCCACTTCTATTACCAAAAAAAAAGTAAAAAAAAATGAAGTTCCAAAAAATTAAAAAAAAAGAATAATAATTCTACAAGAAAAATGAAAAATCTTTTTAATAAAAAAATAATAAATAATTTTTTCCTCTAAACTATTGGAAGACTGCTTTGATGTGAGCCCTACCAAACTATTGGAAGGCTTCACTAATTTTTTTGGAATAAAATTAACAAATCTAATGATAGAACCTTTTCAGAGTGAGACACTAGTATCTATGAATACTCCTGAGATGAGAGAATTATCCTAAATTACTACCAAACTATTGGGACGATTTTAGGGTTAATTTTTAATATTAAATTATTTGATAAATCATAAAAATAATTAAGGCTTGAATAATTCGAAATCAAACTGGTACCATCTTTTGGATGAGCATCATGGGAGTGCTACAACATTCTCCATGCGTAACTAACTCCCGAACCTAACATCTATTTTTACAGATCAGGATATGTTTTAGGTGGTCAATCACACCTTAACAAAAAAGATTGATGGCGACTCCTTTAATTTATGTCTAGCGGTAGGTCCATGAATCTATACGATATGACAACAAATAAACTAAGGTTAAATTTTCATCAAGGTGCCAGACAATCTAGGCTTAAATCTTAGGTGCCAGTTAAACTGAGCTTAAATCTTATCATGATATGCCAGCTAAACTAGACTTAAATCTTTACTGAGAGCTAGATACACTAGGCTTAATTCTTCATTAGTGTGTCAACTAAACTAGGCTTAAATCTTTCTATTGATGCCAGGTAGATTAGGCTTAATTTTTTTTATTTTGAGGTGCCAACTAAGCTAGATTTAAATCTTTTTATGAGGAGCCAGCTAAATTAGACTTCATTCTTATTATAAGTGTTAGATAAACTGGGTTTAAACTTTTCATGAGGTGCCAGATAAACTGAACTTAAATCTTTTCATTGGTACTAGCTAAACTAGACTTAAATTTTCATTAGGTGCAAGCCAAGTTGGGCACAAAACCTAGTTGCTAACTAAACTAGGCTTAAATCTTTTCATAAGTACTAGCTACACTAGGCTTAAATCTTTCATTGGATGTCAATTAAACTAGGCTTATATCTTTTCATAAGTGCCACTAAACTGGGCTTAAATTTGCCTTGGTGCCAACTAAACTAGCTTAAATCTTTCATTGAGTGTCAACTAAACCGGTCTTAAATTCTTTCATAGAGTGCCAATTAAACTGGGGTTAAATCTTCATTGAGTGCCAACTAAGCTAGGCTTAAATCTCCTCATAAGGTGTCAATTAAACTAGATTTAAATTTTCATTGGGTGCTAGCCAACTTGGGCTTAAGTCTTCTTATTGGGTGCCAACTAAGCTAAGCTTAAATTCTTTCATAGGGTGCCAACTAAACAAAGCTTACATCTTTTCAAGAGTGCTAGCTAAACTAGACTAAATTCTCGAGTATTGGTAATCCCTATCAGAAATGAAAAAGGTGAACATTTTTTTTCAATTGGATTGAATAGTTCAGCACATTAAGGTTTTTTTGTTCATTTAAAAAGGGTTTCTCCACCTGAATAAGATAAAAAAGGCATATTTTTTTTATGCAGGCTCACAGATGAAATATAAGTTTTTCTAAAACATGAATCCCTTAAATACCAAACATATTTAACACTTTCTTTAGCATTCAAATGTGACATTTTGATACATGTTAAGATTAGCTATAAAGGCTTGAGATTTCAAAAGGTTAATTGAAAATGGGAAAAGGCTGAGATTTTGAAATCAATCCTTCTTAAAATTCAAAGACCTTGATATTTTAGATCTTTAAAAAAAGTTTGGTTTATCTTTGTTCAACATCTATCACATTTATCATTAGAAGTGGCCTTCAGGATTTGCTTTAGATTGCCCTTTTTATGGTTTTCACCCTAGAAGTCCAAAATTTAAAAGAAATTGAAAACATCAAAAAATAATATAAATCCATGAGACATACATGAGGCACAAAATCTATTCATGTAATACAAACACTCCAACATGACTAAAAAATTCACATTTCCAATAATATTCTTAAAATGACACTCAAATTTATAGAAACAAAAGTTTCTCACTTAACATTTCAATTTAGTATTACTGACCCGCAACTTCCTCGCTATCAATCATCAAAACCATTAACCAGTTCTTTAAATTTCATAAGATTTGCATCGATCAAGGCTTGAACTGTATCTTTGAAAACAATACAATCTTTTTATGGAATGCCCTATAGTCTATCGTGGAATTCACACTTAATATTAAGATTATACCACTTCGGGTAAAAAGGCTTTCTAGGTATTGTAAGGATAAAAAAATTATATGATTCTTGAAGTAAAGTGAAGAGTTCAGTGTATAACATCGGGCGTGAATGGTACATCTTAACTCTTTTTCTTTTATGGCTTTGTGAATGGTTTGGGTTTATCCTTTGTTTTGTGAATATTTATGGTGAAGAAATCAAAGCACACAAATAAGGTGGTTAAGGAAAATTACTTGTCTGTGATGTTGGTTAAAAATAATATAGTAACCATTGAGAATAGTTATCCATCAAATCCTCCTATTTCATGGTGAGGTTTCTCTTATTTCGCTATTCAACAACTATCCATTGGGCATATCCTTTGGAAATATTTCTTTACCTTTCATTAGTAATTTCCATATTGGCATCCATACTCCTATAAATGTCATTCCCTTCCATGATTCTTAGTCTTTCCTCTAATAGATCATACTTATTTTTTATCTTACCACTCATTATTGGCATAGACATACCACGTAACTTTTCTTGTTTAATAAGATCATCCAAACTTGGTATAATGATAGGATTGATAAGACCCAATCATGGATTGACATTTACATGTATGTGGGGTTGGCTGCAGATGGCCTAGCAAAAGTGAAAGGTTTGGGTTGATTAACAGAAGATCCAATAAAAGTGAAAAGTTATGTAGCTGGTGGCTATAAATGTATTCATCAAAAAGTATGAACTCCAGGTGGAGTGAATCCCGAAGAATATGCTGATTCCTCCATATTAATCCATCTTTCTAGTCTCTGTGTACTAGTAACCTCTTTGCCTTTTATGGAGTTAATTAACAATTGTCTTAACTCAAAGATCTGTGCCTAGATATTCAATTGTATTTCTATCACTCGCTCCCTTATCTCCTCCTGTGCCTTTTCGAGCCTCTCAAACCTAACTGAATTCTTTTCTTTCATAACTTGAGAACTAGAGCAAATATTATATTTGTGCGAAACTACTTGAGTTGACTTCTTTGGCTTTGTTATCCTTGAATCTTTTTTTATTAATCATGAATTAGAACACATGGCATAATCATTATTGTTATTATTATTATTTGTATTATTATTATTGTTGTTGTTGTTGTTGTTAATTTACTTTTATTAATTTACTTGTATGCAATTAATGTTATGTAATAAAAAAAAGGTATTGCTTTGGATCAATCTAAATAAAAAAACATCCCTTAACCATAAAAATCTTTGTACATCAACCCATCATTCTTACATTGAAACCATAAAAACACCTAATTGGAGCATATTGCCTCATAGTAGGGCCAAACCTTGTTGATTGAACACAAAACATTGATACGATGGATCCCAAAACTATATCACAGACCTGACTAGTGCCTCATCAATCTTGATCGACAAGAGCAATGCCACATCCCCATACTTTTTCGAAAAAGTCTAATTCTTTTCTAGTCCCCACTGTTGCCATATGGTTTCCAATTTTGGCAACATCATTCTGACTCAAATCCATGTGCACCAATTGTGAAAGTGTAGAAATATAACTGACCCGTAGGTAGTCTATTTCTTTTTCTTAGGGCTTTCTGACTGGCTTTTGACTTCCAAATAATTTTTGTTGGAGGCTGATGTTACTGATGGCTTCATGATTTCTTTTTACTCTTCAATAAGTATTATGTAGGCATATCTTTTGGAAATATTTCCTTGCCTTTCATTAGGAATTTTCATATTGATGTCCATACTCTCATAAATGTCATTCTCTTCCACAACTCTTAATCTTTCTTCTAACAAATCATACTTATTTTTTGTCTCACCACTCATTACTGGCACAGACATGCCATGCAACTTTTTTTGTTCAATAAGATCATCCAAACTTGGTATAATGATAGAATTGATAGGACCCGATCCTGGATTGACATTCACATGTACCTGGGGTTGGCTAGTAAATGGTCCAACAAAAGTGAAAAGTTGGGGTTGAATAACAAAAGATCCAATAAAAGTGAAAAATTATGTGGTTGATGGCTATAAATGGATTCCTCGAGAAGTATGAACTCGATGTGGAGTGTATCCTAATGAATATGCTGATTCTCCATATTAATCCCACTTCCTAATCCCTGTTTGCTAGTAACCTATTTGCCTTTTAGGGAGTTAATTAACAATTGTCTTAACTCAGACATTTATGCTTCAATATTCAATTGTATTTTCATCACTCTCTCTCTTGTCTCCTTCTATGCCTTTTCGACCCTCTCAAACCTAATTGAATTCTTTTCTTCCATACCTCAAGAATTAGAGTAGGTATTATACTTGCACAAAACTACTTAAGCTGACTTCTTTGGCTTTGCTATTCTTAAACATCTTTTTATTAATCATGAATTAGAATGCATAGTATAATCATTATTGTTATTATTATTATTATTAGTATTAGTATTAGTATTATTGTTAATTTGCTTTTATTAATTTACTTGTATGCAATGAATGTAATGTAATGCAAAAGAGGTATTGCTTTAGATCAATCTAAGCAAAAAAACATCCCTTAACCATAAAAATCTTTGTACATCAACCCATCATTCTTGCATTGAAACCATAAAAACACCAAATCTAAGTATATTGCTCCCTAGCAGGGCCAAACCTTGTTGATTAAACATAAAACACCGATAAGATGGATCGCCAAACTGTATTGCAGCCCTAACTAATGCCTCATCAATCTTCACCGACAAGAGCAATGCCATGTCTACATACTTCTTCAAAAAAGTCTCCCTCTTTTTTACTCCCCACTGTTGCCGTATGGTTTCCAATTCAGCTACATCATTTTGATTCAATTCCATATGCGCCAACAATGGAAGTGTAGAAATATAACTAACCCCTAATTAGTCTCTTTTTTTTCCTTGAGGCTTTCTGATTAGCTTTTGACTTCCAAATAATTTTTGCTGAAGGCTAACGTTACTGATGGCTTTATGATAGCTTTCTTTACTATTGATTGACTCAAAACAAATACCCTTTTTAAAATGCAATATCTATATAATGTATGCAACAAAATTAAATATTATACAACTAAAATAAATCAAAGATCCAAGCAACCAAATAATAACAATAACAAAACAATCATATCATAAAGCAAAATAATGACAAATATATATATAGTGTCATAACCTTAGGTAATCTTTTCAAAGGTGATAAAACTCTACCTTATGCAGGCTTCCTATGGCTCATGATATGCTAGGTCAAGATTTACTCATCTAAAGGTTCCCAAATCAACCTCACATCATCGTCTATTACAGACTAATAAGGCACACCAAGCCTCACTCATTATAAGCTGCAAACAAAAAGGGTTCGATCTAAGTGAAAATGTTCCACTAGCAAATGTGAAGGTTATCATCTCATGAGAGTGTAGTTACTTCATTTCCTCCTAATAAGGATGAAGCCTAGATCTAGAGCTCATACATGTAAACGTATATGCAAATGTGTGCCAAGTGACATATTAAATTAAATAACATAAATAGATGATAAATACAAAATCAAAACAAAGTAATAAATAACATGCAATTTATTTTCTTTATAAACTTATTTATTTTTTTTAGAAATTAAAATAAAGAGAATTCAATTAAAAATTAAATAAAACCAATTATGTCCAAAATTTTTAATAACACATAAAAAATTTTGGCCTAACTCTCAAAATATTTCCAACGAAGTCGTCAAGCTGTCATAACGTATCAACCCGGAGACTCACTCATTAGACGTAAAAATTTAAGATTGCAAAAAATACAATGAGTGGCCATCAATTTTTTTTTAGGATGTGATTGGCCACTAAAAAATTTTATCTTTTTAATAAAACAATAAGTTTATTAAAAAGGACAATTTAGGTCTATAAAAACATATTAGGTTTGGGAGTCAGTTATATGTGGGGAAGAATTAGTACTCCTACAATGCCCACAAAATTGGTACCAATTAATTATGCACTATTTGTAATTCTAGATAAAAATGATTTTTTATAAGAAATTTAAATATAATTCCCTTTATCTTTCTTCTAAGAAATAAAATTAGTTTAAAGGAAATTTTATTTAGAAATATTACGAAAATTTTAGGTTAAAGAAATACTTTCAAATTTTTCGACATAAAGGTAGAATTCAAAGATAGTATTTTCATCTAAAATTTATCACAACATTCCTTTTGAAAATAATAAAATAAAATTTTTCATAAATGATAATTATTGACAACTCTTCAACATCTAGATAAAGTATCAACACTTATGTTTCAAGGAATGCTTTTTTAATTTCATTTAAAACTAATTGTTAAGGACTTTTTATGCAATAAAAAGACAAAAAATAATATAATTAATATTAAACATCAACAAGAATATATATATATATATATATAAATATACACATTACCCTAAAAATGAGATATATGTAGATAATGATAAAATACAAATTTAAAAATTAGGTTATCAAATATAAGAAGACCACCTAAATTCTTCAACATCTAGGTAGATTTAAGGTGTGACTTTTTATATTTAAAATTCCAACCTATTATTTTATATTTTATGCATGTTATATTAACAAGATGAATTTATTTTAAGCTATGAAAATGTATGAAACTTTTTAATGAAATAAAATCTCCTAAATACCCTATCATCTAGACAGCATTTAAAAATAGATTATTTTATAAATGATTTTCACACAAATCTTTAAAAATTTGTGATGGTTTTGGGGTTTTAGGTAGACTTAGGGTTTCACTTAAGATTTAGAGTTTCGCCTAAGGTTTTGGATTTAACAGTTTAGGATTTCAGCTAGAGCTTTCGGGTTTTGCTTAATGTTTACATTTAGGGTTTTGGGTTTTCACTTAGGGTTTTGTTTTAGGATTTACATTTTAAGGTTTAATTTTAGAGTTTACATTCCACTTAGGGTTTCATTTTAAGGTTTCGGGTTTTCACCTAAGGGTTTCATTATAGGATTCGTTTTGGAGTTTTATTTTAAGGTTTAATTTAAGGTTTTAATTTTATAAATTTATGAGCCTCTTTAAAATTTTTTAACATTTAGGCAGACTTTCGGAACAAGCTCATTTTTTATAGTTTTTTCAAAAAATGAATTTTTATATTATCCTTTTATTCCTCTTTTCACTAAAAATTTTATTATCATTATAATTTATTAATATTTTATTATTTATTTTTATTATTTAATAATTTTTCAACATCTAGGTAAAATTACTATTACTTTTTAGAATAGAATGTTTTATTCCCTTCAACATTTAGGCATGAATTTTAAGAAATATTTTTTATGATTTTATTGTTTTTGTAAAAAAAAAAAAACTATTATTATTATTATTATTAAGAATAACAAACTTATTACCTTTATTTCGTTACCATTTTTATTTAAAAACCTATTAATATTATCATCTTTTTAGTTTACTATCAAATTGATCGGGAATGTATTGCATTAAAAAAATAAAATAAACTAAACTAAACTAAGTAAAATCATTTGAAAATTAAAATAAACGCAATATCTCAAACAACAAGGAAAAGGTCATAAACGTGTAAAGTTTACTTACGCTACCTCTATGCAGATGGAAGCAACTAACATGCAAATGAAACCACGAACATCCAGCATGCAAAGAGAAAGAAAGAACGCATGAACCACTCTATTACAAACCGCTTACACGAAGAGGAAGCAGCAGGCATGGCATGGAAATTAAATTTCCAAAACAAATCCCATACGGCAAAGAACAATGGACTTGAAAAAAAAAAAGAAAAAAAACAAAAACCCAAACTCACACCGTAGGACCCCATGCAAAAATAGCAAGCACGAACAGAGAAGCCTACCTCTTGTCTACTGCTTATGGTTTTGGTCTTTCACAAACTGCCAGTCCTTTGTCTTTTTATTTCTTTTTGGCTTCTGCCATTAGTTTCTTTTTCTCTTGTTTTCTGGCTCACCGTCCTTCCTCCCTATCTGCTACTGCCTCAAAACCCTTTTTCTTCTCTTCTTCGTTCCTCCTTACTGCATCCAGCTTCTGTTTTTTTGTTTTCAGCTTTTTTTTTTTGGCTATTTTCTTTCCTGTTTTACTTTCCTTCGGCGCTACTGCCTACAGGTTTTCCTTCCTCGTTTTGAGACTCCACGCTACCACCGCTTTCTTTCCGCCAATCCAGTTCGCTTACTGCAGCCTATTCCGCTACCAGCTTTCATTTATTTCTTCCGTCTTTTCTTCTCGCTGCATGTGCTCTTCGTAGGACCTCATTTCTGTTTCTGCTTCGATTTCCTTTTCTTCTTTGCTGACCCTTCTCCAAGTTCTCCTCACTTCACCAGCATTTTTTCCTGCTCCCTTCCCGCTGGTTTCCGGTCTTTTTCTTTTTCTTTTTTTTTTTGCCTGTTTTTCTGATTTTTCCTGCTTTCTCGTGCAGCTCTCCTCCACGCCTTCATCTTCTGTTTTCCGCTTTGCTTGTGTTCTGCGTTCTCTTTGCTCGCTTCTGTTGCTGTTCCTCTACTGGTTTTCTTCTTCCATCCTCTCTTTTATTTTTCTAGTTCTTTTTTTCGGCCCCCTTCTCTTCTGCTTCTTTTTCTGCCTCCTCTTCATCAGCGCATGCCTCCCCCTTTGCCGTGCTTGCTTTTCTATTTTATTTTTTTCTTTTCCTGGTCGGGCTTTTCTTCTTTTATTGCTTCATGCGGTTTCTCCCTATGAAATGCCCCACGTTCCAGGCCACCATCTTCACGTTGCAGTCTTCGGTCCTTCTGCAGCCACGAGGCCGTTTTCAGCCGCAGTTTTTCTCTTCACATGTATCTTTACCTTTTCAACAGTTATTAGTTTTCCACGTCCCCATGCATGGATTGCTTTGGTTTTCATTTTATTTGTTTGTGGTTTGTGCATGGCTTTTACTCCTAAGCAAGGACAAATGCGTCTTTTTGAATTTTTGGCTTTAAAAAGAACATGGCTTGTGGCCTACTTAGGCTCTCTTCATTTTATTTTTTTTTTTGGCTTTGAGCTTTTATTTGTTTGGGCCTAGCTTTTTTATATTGTTTTGGTTTTGTATTTATTTATTTATTTATATTATTATTATTATTTCTTAGCTAATTTTTAATTTTTAATTTTTTATTTTGCTTTGTAATTTATATATTTATATTTATTATTATTAATAGTCAATAATAAGCCATTGACGAGTTTTTAAAAGTGGGGCTTTATCGGATCAATTGGGGCCATTGCAACTAGCCTCGTCCTAGGGTCTACATTGGGCCTTTGCCTCAAGCATTAAAAATAGATTGTTAAGGAACCCAAAAAATTGATAATCGAGGCTCAATTGCAAAATAAACTTGAGTTAAAGTGATAAAATTTTTCAAATAAAATTAAATATCTACAATTAATAATGTTTTTAGTTTCAAACACCACTAATTCCTACTATTTAGTGGCATTTTATATTACAAATACCGCTATATAAATATTTAGTAGTGTTTATAATAAAAATGCCATTAACTTTCTAAAAGCACGGAATTTAGTATTAATTAGTAAAACACCACTTAAAAACTACCATTGTTTACCCATTTTCTTGTAATGTTTCTTATATAGTTAAATAAACAACAATTAATTAAAATTTTACATTATCAACGTAATTATTTACTTTACAATAATATTTTTTTTTACATATGTTTTTACTTTCCACTATTTTTAGAATTATCATAACTCTTTTTTAATGTCTTATAACACTTCTTACCTATTTTATGTGAAATGATACTAACTTTACATTTTTTCTCACTTGTTTACATTATGGATTTATTTTTTTTATTTCTAGCTATTTTCCTTAAATATTTATAAAACAATAATTACTTAAAATTTTACGTTGTCAATATAATTATTATGTTACAATAATATATTATTATGGTTACTCTTACTTTCTATTACATTTAAAATTGTCATAATTTTTTTTAGTGTATTACAACAATTTATACTCATTTTACGTTAAATGATATTAATTTTATAGTTTTTTTTAGTGTATTATGACAATTCATACCCATTTTACATTAAATGATACTAATTTTACATTTCTCATCACTTGTCTACATTACCAATATGTATTTTTAATTTTTATCCATTTTTATATTTTTAAAAAAATAATTAATTAAAATTTTACGTTGGCAATTTAATTATTTATGTTACAATAATTTTTTTATGATTGCTCTTATATTTAATTAAGTTTAAAATTATAATAACTTTCTTAGTATATTATGACACTTTTTATTGATTTTACACCAAATAACTCTTTTTTTTTCTTTTTATGATATTTATTTGTTTTTCAATTTTTAGTTTTTTTATATATTTGAAAAATAATAATTAGTTTAAATTTTATATTGTCAACATAATTATTTACGTTACAATAATATCTTTTTATAGTTGTTCTTACCTTCTAATATGTTTAGAATTGTCATAACTCTTTTCTTAATATACTATGACATTTTTTACTAATTTTATGTTTCTTCGTACTTATTTATGTTACCAATTTATTTTTTACTTTATAGTTATTTTCGTTGTATATAAACAAAAACAATAATTAATTAAAATTTTTTGCCATCATAATTATTTATGTTACAATAATATACTTTTATATTTGTTCTTACCTTCCCATACGTTTTAGAATTGTCATAATCATTTCTTAATATGTTAAGACATTTTTAATCATTTTACGTCAAATGATACAAATGTTATGTTTCCTCTCACCTTTTTAAGTTACCTATATTTTTTTATTTATTAGATGCTTTCCTTATATATCTATAGGAATAATAATTAATTAAATTTTACATTGCCAATTTAATTATTTATATTCCAATAATATCTTTTTACCATTGTTCTTACATTTCATTATATTTAGAATTACTATAACTCTTTCTTAAGTGTTACAACACTTTTAATACATTTAACGGTGAATGTTACAAATTTTATGATTCCTCTCACCTACTTATGTTAATACATTTTTATTAATTTTTTATTCTAAAAATATCATTTCTTTTATGCTATTTTTTCCTTGAAAGTATTTTTTAACTATTTTCTTATATATTATAAGAAAAATAATTAATTTAAAATTTTTGTTCTTAATTTAATTATTCATGTTAAAATAATTCTTCTAACGTTTTTTCTTACATTCAATTATATTTAAAATTTTCATAACCCGTTTTTTAGCTAATTACATCACTTCCATCCCATTTTATGTAAATTAATATAAATTTTATTATTTTTCTCATCTGATTATGTTATTAATTTTTTATTTTAAAATATAAATTCTTTTTAGTTACTTTTTTCTTTGAAAGAATTTTTAAGTTAATATTTTTTAAATTTCTTTAGAGTTATTTTTTATTTTATAATACTTTTTAGCTATTTTAGAAGATACTAAGTACATTAAACTTTTTTTTTAATTTTAAGTAATTTCGTAAACATATAATAAGGTGAAAATAAAAATTATTATATAAAGTGAAAATTATTTAAATTTTTAATAGAATTTTATAAATTTTGTTTTGTAATCTCATTACTTGATAAACAAGTTTTACCTTTTTTTACTTTAAAATTTAATCAATGATTGATATTTAATTATATAAATCTAATGAATATTATTTGTTGACCTCATTTTAAGGTTAAAAAACTTAAACTTACTATAAAAGTTTCCTAAAATAATATAATAGTATGTTTTGTTAACATAAAGGGTTAAATATAATATTATATGTTTTTTATCAGTTTGGTATCTAAATAAATAAAATTCACAATTAAATACTTAAACTTTCATTCCACCGTATACTTTGATGCTTTTGATTAATGCCATTAATAAAATTGTTGACTTGATATAAATACCTAGTAAAACCAGCGCATGCGTCAAAAACATCCAATCATCACTACCTTTTCATTACCACATTAGAATAAAGTTTAAAAAAAATCTTTAAACATTTCCAAAAAGATTAAAAAATTTCAAAATTTTTTTGAGAAATTAAAAAAAATTAAAAATATACAAAAAGTTTAAAATCCTAAAATTTTAAAAAAATTCCAAAATTCCAAATTTCAAAACAAAATTTTAATTTCTAATAAAAACTGAAAAAAGAAAAAATATGAAAATTCTAAAAGTTCTAAAAAACTAAAAAATTTTCAAAAATGTGAAAAATAAAAAAACTAAAAATCTAAACAAAAAAAAAAACCTCAAAATCTCAAAAAATAACAAAAATTTTAAAAATATCTAAAATCTAAAAAAGAAAAAAATTCAAAAAATTCAAAAAATTATTGTAAAATTATAAAAAATTAAAAAAAAATTCTAAAATTTTCTAAAAATTGAAAAATTAAAAATTTTAAAAAGTCTATAAATTATTTCAAAAACTGCAAACAAGAAAAAAAATCTAAAACAGTTAAAAAAAATTTATTCTGTTAAAATCAATGAAAAATCTTTAAAAATAAAAAAAAATACATGAGAATTTAATAAAATCAGAAAAACTTATACAAAAATCAGAAATTTTTTAAAGAAATTCTTAAAAAATTGAAAAAAAAAAAAAAAGAAAACAATCTAAAAACTTAAATTTAAAAAATTTAAAAATCTGAAAAATAAAAAATTGAAAAAGTTGCATATGGACAAACTTTATTTTTCTTTTTTATATATTGCTATTTTTTATTTTTTTCACATTTTAAATATTTTAAAAATTTTTACTTTTTTTATTTTTCTTTCTCTAAAATTTTTGGAAATTTTTAAAATATTTAATGTTTAATATTGTTTTTAGTCTTTTTCATATTTTTCAAAATTTTGGATTCTTAAAAATTTCCAAATTTTTATTTTTAAAATTTTAATGTTTTAATTTTTAATATTTTTTACTTTTTTGAATTATTAAAATTTTCATTTTTTTAATTTGAGATTTTTTGGAAATTTTAAGTATTTTTAAATTTTCAAAATTTTGAATTTTTTAGTTTTAAGAATTTGTTTTTGATTTTTTTTGGATTTTTTATATTTTTCCTTTTTTCAAATTTTTTTGGAATTCTTTCAAAAATTTATATTTTTTTTAATTTTTATGATTTTTTAAATTTTAATTTGTTTTAATTTTTTGAATTTTTAATTTTTAAAATATTTTTAATTTTTTAAAATTTTTTAAAATTTTTTAGATTTCTTGAATTTTTTCTAATGCTAATGTTACAATAAAGATATGATGATAATTTGACTTTTTTTTCTGTATCGTGATTTTATTAAGTATTGATGTCATGTCAATAATTTTATTAATAACGTTAGTTTGGAATATAAAAATAAATGATCAAATGAAAAGTCACGAACCTAATTGCAAATCTTTTTAAATATTAATTTGATGAAAAATATATAATACAAGAATTATTTTTATTTTTAACCCTAACATAAAAGATAAAAGAGATGCATAGATATATATATATATATATATATATATATATATATTACCAAAGCCACCGAAAGAAATGAAAGAGATGACCAACGTCACAAGCTTTTCCTTTTGTTGGCTAAGCAATAACTATATGTTAACAACTGAAAAATAAAATAACCAAAATTTCAGTTCTCAGACCCTGATTAATATCTTCACCGGCACGAAGATACTTGCTGATTGTCATGTGATTATTTTAACTGATCTAACACATAATCAATATAAGATAAATCAATTGATCACATCAGCACAAATAAAGTAACATTGGGATCAATTGATCACATCAGCACAGACAAAGTAATATTGGGTCGCAAATATTTGATTGTGAATTCTCGTTCTGTTTATTGTTACATGCTCACTTTTCTCCTTCCTCTCTTCTTTCTTTCTCACCTTTGACTTTTACTGATTTGAGACATGTTCAAGCAAATAAAAATGGAAAGTTCGATGAGGTCCACTATTATCCTAGGAGCTCCATGATGTTGGTCCCCCTTAAGCTAGCAGTGCGGGAATAGAATAGTGGAAATTGGATAACTGGCGGTCAAAGTTGCTAATGTTAATAGTCCTATTAACACAAATACAAACTCTCTTTAACTCTTTTAGTCTCTAACCTACCATTCTCCTTCAATTTTTCTTGCTAAACAATATTCATGGTTTTGCTTTTTACAACTGTTTAGACTAAACTTTTTCTATTTCAAACTTTCTTTCCCTTTCTATTTTTTCTCTGGAAAGTCATATCTCTAAGCTTTTTACAATTGATCTAAAGTGTACAACGGCAAGACCTGGTAAAAAGATCATACAAGCCAAGCTGGTGGGTATGTCTTACCCTTCTCTATTTATTTGTTGCCTTTTCTGGTCAACCTGTTTCTTTTTTCTTTTCTTGCTGAGATGCACGTCCCCTGTTGATTTCCTGATTAAGCTAGAGTGTAGTGTTTCTTTTCTTTGGTTTTAGTCCCTGAAAGCATTGCTCAGATAAGCTGCAAATGCAAATTTTAGTGATTGATTGAGAAAGGAATGATATTTGATGGATACGATGATGCTTTAATATTGTAAATGTTAAGACTGATAGGACTGGAGTAGGTTATGGCTTTTATGCCTTATAGTGCTGCATTTTGTAGCATTGCCTCTGAAGATGGTCTATAATAAGCATTGCTTTGTAAATTTTTTGTACAAAAGAGGCTGTATCCTAGGTATAGGAAAGGAGTTGCAGGTGTAAGGATTCAAACTCCAAACCTGTTAGATGTCACCTCTTAAGAGTGGCTGCATGAACTAATTGAGCTAAGCTCTGGGTTCATTACTTTGTAAATTTGATCCCAAAATATTTTGTGGCAAATGGGATGGTTCATGGAGTTTAAATTAGTCATCTGACTGGCAGGTTAATGCGTTTGAAAGTTACAATTTTACTAGTTAGAACGAGGACATGGAAGATAATCTGTGCATTCACCCATTCACAGCAACAATAAGATTAAAATGGACATAAATGAAAAACCTCATCGGACCAAAAAACTTTGTGACGAATTGCATATTAAAGGAGAATCTTGATGAGGAGATAAATTGAAAACATTTGATTTTCAGGTTCTTCTAGGGGATATGGGAACTAGCAAAACCAGCTTGGTTCTAAGATTTGTCAAAGGCCAGTTTTTCGATCACCATGTCCTTGTTCTTCTCTTCTTTATTCTATATATTTCGTCTTCTCATTGTTCTTTAAATACGACTACTTGTAGTTAAGGGGCTTGATTATATTTGTCTACGTATAGGAACCAACAATTGGAGCAGCCTTTTTCACTCAGATATTATCAGTAACTGAAACCACTGTAAAGTTTGACATTTGGGATACAGCAGGTCAGGAAAGATACCATAGCTTAACTCCTATGTACTATCGAGGTGCAGCAGCAGCTGTTGTCGTTTATGACATCTCAAGCATGGTAACTACTGATTGATCTTCATGCAGTTTGCTAGAACCTTGGTTAGATTAAGTAATGTTAATGATCATATCAGGAATGTTGCTATAAATCAAATTGAAATTCATCTCAACCACATTGCTAATTACAATTGTTTCCTGCAGTAGTCATTAAAAAACTATTTATTGCAACTGATATGGAACTTTAAATGAATCATTCATTGCAAGTTGATCAGAGTGTGTGACTCTTAGGCCTCTGTTTCTTCTCCTTATTTCTTCTGTTGACAACAGGGAAAGGTAGCAAAATGAAACCAATCAACCATGTTAACTAGAAGACAAAGAATGTGATGTGAAATTAGTCCAAAAGATTACATGGGGAGTCTTCATTGCAATAATGAATCAACATGTTCAAGCCACTCCCTTCCCCTACCTGCCCTTTCCTTCCACCATTTCTTTCTGCCAGAGTTCTGACACTCCAATGGTTTCTTTGCAAAGTTTTTAAATAAACTTATTGTTGCAATGATGCGGTATGTTTTCTAAGTAATGGAAATAAGTATATCACTTGTTCAGGTACCCTGGGGCTAGCTGGGAAACTGATTGGTACCTGGCCATTCCAATATTATGGAATATTATTTCAATGAAATATCTCTTTGTTTTTCTTTTCTTCTTCAGGATACCTTTGTACGATCGAAGAAATGGGTTCAAGAACTGCAAAGAGAAGGTGAGAAAATCCATTTGTAAATGCTTTAATTTATTCCTAGGCATGCCATCATTGCTTGAATTCGACCAAGTTTTGCCTCCTACCCTCTGCAGCTTATGCCTTATTACATGCCAAGTTTTGGCTGTACAATACCAGTAAGCAGAATTCGACCTATGTCCATTCTGTTGAATAAATTAGAGGGCAGTGCACCTTAATTTTGAGCAACTTCTTCCTGTCCCGACTGTGACTTTGGGATGGTTGAAGTTACCATAAGGTTTTGCCCATGAGAACATAGGATTTTGTCCAGGGCAACTAGCAATCTTCTTACCATGCTAGAAGTACTCCCCTGGGGACTGGAGATTCTTTCAAAGCAAATTCCGTCATAGTGCCCCTAGAAGATGAGCTTTATCCATATTTATACGAACAGAACTCAGAATTGAAAATAACTTTGTTTTGATAATAGTCATCAAACATACCTTCAAAGTCTTAGTATTCTTTATCTGAAGTTATTAAGGACACTTCAGTTAAGTTTTCCTTCACTCCTTTTTTTTTTTTTTTTTTTGCAGGATGGAGAACAATTTGCTCAAGAAAATGGAATGCTTTTCATAGAAACATCTGCGAAAACTGCACAGAATGTGAATGAGCTTTTCTATGAAATAGGTATTTGTCTTTCACTTGTTTCATGTTTGATGGAAACACCATCTCATTGGTGCCAATGCATGAGACCAGCTTCATCTTGTATATGGTACAAATTGTCCAATCAGGCATTCTCCTGTGTTACTGAGCATGCATGATTCCTTTATGTTCCAGATATGCAAAGCTTTAAGGTTTCAACATTTTATTTTTGTGTTTTTCTCATCCTTTTCTTCAGTAAAGTGAATCTGTGAACTTTGATCGTTTGCTCCTTTCCTATGGGCAGCAAAGAAGTTAGCGAGAGCTTGCCCTCCAAAATCATCAAAGATAAATCTAAACAATAAAAGACAGGAAAGAAAAGGAAAACTATTTTGTTGCTTAGGTTGAAAGTTATACAATCTCAGGAGTCCTGGTGTAACCCAACTGATCTCAACCCTGTAGAGTACTTTTGAGGCAGATCATTCCTTCCAGAGTTTCTATGCTATTTCTTATATTAAATGCTGGATAGCTGATTCATAGTTATTCTGGTAATTACTACAATATATAATTGTAAATAAATTGCGCATAGAAGCTATCAGAATTACTGTAAAATGACTAAACACCCTAACAAGTATACTGCTTCATAGTTTGTATAGATGCTTATGAAGTTTTATCACTATGCATGTTACCTACAGATTTCAAGAATGGCCACAGGGATATGCTAATGCAACTTTTCGATTGTTTTCAATTCAAAGTTAAATAGGCAAAGATATTATAGCATGTTATATCTTTTCTTTTCTTTTTTTCTTTGTAAGAAAGAGGTCACTGGTAATTAATCAGTGTATCAGATGCAATTTCACCTGAATAATTAATAAATTAATGTCAGCAATTCCATCAGCTAGTTACCACATATCCTATTTCAAATAATTAATAAATTAATATTTAAATGAAAAAAAAAAAAAGGAATTTTGCTCATGAAGTTTAAAAACCATATTCACTGTGTATAATACAAATTAAACAGCTAAACATGAATCATACAGACAAATCCAATGATTCTTTTCATAATTCAGACATAATACAATTCTTTTAGATAACATTGATAGAATATTGAGAACAATCTTTTGGCTTATAACAATGCTCACTCAACACTTACAATATCTGACTAGTAAAAGAGTTTAAATTTAAACCAAAGTATAAAATTCCAGATTATGTAGTTTTGCCAATTGCCATCTCCATCTGTTGAAGTTTTCAAACTTCCTTTCTCTCCAATAATTGGCACAAAATCTGAAGCAGACAACAACTTCGTACGTTGATTGAAAACCCGTTAATGAAGATTTATTGCAATTCATCTTTCAAGTATTAATCTGTTGGGGAACACCACAGCTCTGATACCATTTATTGGGAAACACCGCAGCTCTGATACCATTTGTTGGGCTAAAAGCCTCTAATCCAATCACACCAACGGAAGCGAAATCAAACAATAAATCAAACACACAAGAGACAATAATTTAACGTGGTTCAGTCCAACTGACCTACATCCACGGATGAGAAACAAGATCCACTAGTTGTAGAGAATTATAAACTTACATCAAATCATCAACCTCACTCAACAATCAATACTCATAAGACACTCTCAATCTCCTCTAGTCCTACGGAATATTCTCAACCCAAACAAATACAAACTCAAACCGTTGTGCACCCTTTCAATATAACCAAACACATACCCATATGCTCCCATACACCATACCTATATGGACCCTCTCAGTCTCCTTTATTCCATTCACAAACAAGCATACACACCCATAAGATGTAGAGCCCTAATACTCCTATGGGGTATCTATCCCACAAAACCCTACAACTCTTTTACATCTTTTTCTCATACCTAATCTTGTAGAGACTTCACCTATTTATAATCATACAAACTTGCCCATTAAGAATTCTTTTCCTCTTAGAATTCTTTTCCTGTAAGTCAAACTTGCCTATTAAGAATCTCTTTCATTTTAGAATTCTTCTCTTGTAAGTCAAACTTACCTATTAAGAATCCTCTTTCTCTTAGAATTCTTCTTTTGCAAGTCTTCTTGTCCATCAAGCAATATCTGACAAATCTCTAACAAATCTCTTATGAGATTTGAGTCAATATTCCCAACATAATCATTGACAGAAAAATAGCCAAAATCTCTACGTAATAAACATGTAACACTGTCATCTATACATATCCATATCTATTTTTACGAGCTTTTTTTTTTTTTTCTGCTTTCTTGAATGACCATGCAAAGCTTTTTTCATAATAAAATGTGGAGCTATTTATTGTGAATGAATGAACCAACAAACTAATTTCCTATAGAGGCCTTTCAAATGTGAAGATGCTATAAAGAATTAGAATGAATATAAGGTAATATCTAGACTCTCCTATTGCTATTTTCTTTTATCCCCTTCGTATAGCTGTGAGCCGAGTTGCCAAATCATCATATTCTGGTAGCTTGGGATGCACATGCGCAGCAAACATGTCTGGCTGGAATGAGGAGGCTCGGTTGTGCCTTCCTGCTGTCTCCATTGGACTTGTTGCTTCTTTGGGAAAAGATGCAACCCTGCTCAGAAGAGAAGTTGGATCAGATGTATTGCTTTGGAAGCTTGAGCCTTCATTGGTGTCTTCAGCTGTTTGTCTTCCAGGGGGAGGTGTTAGATTTGCTTTCCATTTGCATACCCATTCATAAGGCGACTTTTTCTTACTGTAATGCATCAAAAGCCCATCCATTGTTTTCTCCTCTTCGTCTCTTTTATCACTTTGTTCCATTTGTATGGATGCCAAACCCTTTCTTGCTTCTTTGTGATTCACTGTAGTTGGACTAATATTTGCAGCCCCATCATTTCCAAAACTGCTTAAACCTTCACGACCTAGTGGTGGTTTCAAAGGTCTCCTCCTAACTGATCTTGGTTTTGGCTTAATTTCACCAGCTGAATCATTCCATTTGTTGTTTTTCTCGTTATCAATATTATCACTTGGTGTTGTGGGCTCTTCCGTGCTGCTATTTTCTTTGCCCAGGGATGGCCTGACATAGGGAGGAGGAATAAATTTGCCGTAAAAGGGCTTCCTGTTTTCTATACCATCCTCAGTAACACTTTCATCCGAAGTAGTAGTCATTGGGATATCTTGATCGGTCACTACACCTTCACTGCTGCTACACAGCTCGTATTTATCACCAGTGTCATCCTTTCTCCTAGGGTAAATGTGGTGATCTGTTTCATTTATTTTTAGCCTCCTGTACTCGTGCATGTTACTCAATCCATTCTCATCACCATGAATGTTGCTTTTCTGGAAGCTATCATTCTTGCTTCTGTACAACTTGTATCCATCACCATCAGCTTCATTTAAAGACTTGTTCTGGGCCTCATTCTGCAAGAAAAGCCATATTCAACATGTTACTACGAGCATCAACTTTAGAAGAGATCTTCAAATAAACGACTATTTCGTGTAATGAAACATTTTGCATCTAGCTAGATGCAGGATGAAAAGAAAGTCTGTCCTCTAAGTTGTTATATTAAAAGCCATAAAATCAGGGTCAGAAAATCAATTTTGTACATTTGGCCTTTCTTTGTCTCTAGAACCTCCCAACTGTACAAAAATGTACATTCCGCAAATCTGTTATAGCTGTTTCTTAGTCAGAAAATCAGGGTCAGGAAATCATTAGAACCTCCCATACAGATTCAGCCGTATAAGAAAGCAAATAGACCTACTGTATGAAGTAAAAAATAGTATTGTGTAACATTAAACCTTTCAAAGTTGTTTTCCGCTCCTGTTTCAATAAGATGCAGAAATTTACATGGTTCTAGACATGGAGGCTTACTTGCTCTGATGGAGCTGGCTTAAACAGTTTCTGATCCAAAGCCTTGGAGTCCCATTCAATAGAAAATTCTTGTGCTATGTCGTGCATCAATTGAAGCTTCTTCTCCTTTATAGGAGGCTCTGCCCTCAGCTTCTGCACAAACTGTATATAAGCAATTATCTAGGTTAGTACTGAAAGAGACAATTTACTAAGAATAGAAGAACACAACATCTTATAAGACAGCAAGCCATCCATTTATTACCTCTTGGTTTAAAAAAGATTCTAGGGAATTCCCATATCTTTCAGTAAATAGAGTTCTGAGGTCACGTAGTTCTGGCAAATCCGCAAATCTGGCTGCAGCGTATATTAGTGATGGTATAGCTTCTCTACATTCCTCAGGACACTCACTGTATGGGAAGAGAAGTAGATGTATTACTAAAACTAATGACTAGAGAATTATAAAACGGCCAAACAAAAGAATGTAGCTGGTGCCTCGCATTACTATCAAATAGAAAAATCAAAATCAATAAAATATAAAAAATCTTCTCTGTCAAGCAATAGGGAAATTTTGGGTAAAATGCAAGCCTCTTTCTATATCCTTATGCTTGAGAAGTGGAAAAGCCGAGAAAATGTTTGATTTAAGCACTTGATAAGGTATCAATGTCGTAAATAGAAATAGAGTAGTACAAATTCAAGAGTCTCAACATACCTCTGCTTTTGCATGACTGAGTCATGCTTTGAGATACACTCCAAAAACTGCTCTATGAAATTGTAACAGGCTGTTCTGTTTTGCTCAATCAGAAGACCTTCAGCCTGCATTACCACCCACAAAGAAATTAGAACCTTTAACTGATCTAAGATAATTCAGAAGCCCTATCTGCTAATTTGTCTACACATATACATATGCCATATGCCATGCATAATTTCGAACTTGGTTGCACAGCGAGCCAAATAATTACAGCTTATATTAAATTACATGTAAATAGATGTGTGCACAGTATGCATATTAATCACACAAGATTGGTTAAAGTTGGGAATTTTTGGTCCTTGGACCGCCTGATGATCCTATTCCTAAAGCAAACGTTAGCAATGTAGACATTCATGGGAACAGAATAAAAAATCAATTCCTGATGCATGCCAAACAAATACAGATAATGTAGCAGCTCATGTCATGAGTTATGCGGATAATTGTAACCAGAAAAAAAAAAAAAAAAAAAAAAACCTGAACAGTTGTAATCTTCTGGTGCTCAGTTGACAAGCCGCAATCATTTATTACAGTTCATTAAACCTCCTAACTAGAAAGAAACACTTTTTGCCAAAACAAGTAGGATGAGAATTGAAGACAACATAGCACATGAAAGATGGGGATATTAAAGTTCTGTCCCATGCATGTTATGGTAGGAACATGTGAATCAACAGTGGCAGTGCCAACACCTGGTCCATAATGTGTTCCCATTCTCCCAATTTCTCTACCCATTTCTGCTTCACTTTTTTTTTTTTTTTGAGTGCATATTTGTGGAAAAATATTTCCTAAAGCCTAGGGGCGAGGGTTTATATCAAGGATTATGAAGCAAGAAACAAGGCAGTGAAACTAATGAAATTCAAAACTTGTCAGGATGCAAAGAATCTCAGGAGAAGCAAACAATGAAAGGATCCCATGAAACAGATGCTTAAAGACAAACAACAATGGGAAAAAATAAACATTGGATAGTGTATTTTTGTTGGCAATATAGGCCACAACATCATCAACGGCAATTATCAAACACAAGTTTCAGGCCTTTTTTTAGAAAAAAAAAAATTAACGTAGAAATCATTCAGAAAAAAGAGAAACAAAAAAAGGCCAAATTGATATAAAAGTAGTTACCCTGCCATAAGCATTGTAATCAAGACCGTTCTTGAGAAGCTCAGCAATATCATTCTTCAAATACTTCTCTACCGCATTTCTCCTCTTCTTTATAGTCTCAAGTCTCACCTTAGTCATCCTTATTGCCGATTTGCTAAACCAAAAAAAAAAATGAAAAATGAAAAATCCAATCAAACAATAAATACAATGAACAAAAAAGATCCAAAGCACCAAAATTTAATGCAAAAAAAAAAAAAGAAAAAGAAGCAAGAAAAAATTATGGGGTTTGTATGTCTAACCATTTTGCATAGAACTTCGGCTTCAACAGCAAGTCGAACATCTTGTGAATCAAAATTGAAAGGCAGGCGTTTTTCTCTTTTTTTTTTTTTTTTTTTGAAGAATGAAAATATTTGTGATCAGGGCTATATAAAAACATATAAATGAAAGTTTCTCTTTCAAGTAACACCGAGAATCTGCAGTCAAAAACCCAAAGAAGCAAAGAAAAGAAGCTGTATTTTTTTTTTTTTTTGAGGGAATAAGCAGGGATTTCAGATAATTTGTTTTCAGAAGTTTTTCAGTTAAAGAAAAAAGAAAGAAAGAGGCAGCAAAGAACAAGGAGAGAGCTAAAATGGATGTCTATTAATAGCAAAGGAAAGAAGCTGAAACGCAAGGAATTTGAGGGGTTTCAAAGAAGAGAAGGAAAACTTTCAGTTTAAAGAATCTTTGAATTGCAGGAAGGATTAAATCAAGCAGATATACAGCTGAAAAAGCAAAGAAGAAAAAATAAAGAAAGAAAAATTTTGAATATGTGGAGAAATCATTGACCCGTTTGACTCTATTATTCTCCCGCTAGAAAAAAAATTATTTGCGCGCTTTTTTATTTTTTTAATTACCAACAATTAGTTGAATTATTATGAAGGCATCTGGGTATTTTAATGTAACTAAAAAGTAAGATGATAATGAATCGAAATTCAATGAAATTTAGTTTGATTTTTTTAATTAATATATAATATCTTAAATTTTAAAAAATAAAAAATTTCTTAAATCAAACCGATCCAACCAATTGTTACTGGTTCAATTATCACCTTTAGCTACCAGGTCATTTCCTGGAAGTGTAACAAATTATTGAAGAATAAAAATGGTGATGAATTGTCAATGAGTTCGCGTCTACTCGAACCGGGAATAAAGGCAAAAAGCCCATGCAAATTCACACCCACGTTTCAACGACCCATTGAATATTCAAAGACAAAGCAAGTCCAAAGCAAAGCATGATTGAGTGGAAAAACTGGGTTTCCATGTCTCTGTAATACAGCTGTGATCTCGTTGGAAAGATTCCTAATGTCCTTACTTCCATGCCAAGTACTTAAAAAAATACCCATTTTCTTATTTTTCTTTCTTTAAAAAATTGTTCTATACGCCTGTTGTTTAAATTGTAATTTGAAAGAAAAAAAAAAAAGTGCTTCAACTTTTCAGCAAGATTTTAGCAACTAGTTCAATACTACTTGTTGGCCAAGTTCATTCATCTCTCTATTAAGTTTTTGAAAATGTTGTTTCACTTTAATGCTTTACTTGGATCATTTCTTTCATAACCTTCTTTCATAAGTATTAGCTGTTTTTAATTTGTGGCCAATTTTCTTAGCTTACATAATTATAAAAGATCAATATTCCTTTTTTTTTTTCGTTTTTGCTAGGAAAATTCGCATTTTATCAGATTGCAGATTAAAAAGTTATGTAATTAATAATCCCCACAAATAGATTAGAAAATATTAATGGGTTAATGTCATAAATAATTTTTTAATTATAGTTAAATATTTAATGTGATATTTAAAGTTTAAAAATTTTTAATACAATATATAAATTGTAAATTTATTAATTAATATAATACTCATTATTAATGTGATCAGTTTCAAATAATAACATATGATAAATAAATAATTTTTCAAGTATCACAATAATTAAAAGATTTATAGTTCAGTACCACATTAAAAATTTTTAAATTCAAATATTGTAATAAACATTTTATTATAATTTAAAATCATTGACAACATTAATCCAATACTTATTACCAAATAGCTTGCATGAAAAAATTTTGAAGAGAAGATGGTGAAAAGACCTTTTAATTATCATTAACATTAATTCCATGTGATAGATTAAAAAAACCAAAAGGTGTGACTATGAATATATGATGATGAAAATACTACCTGTTAGTGTGTAAAAGGATAAAAAGAAAGAAATGATAAGGAAAACAGTCCTTAGAACGTCCCTTTATCCAAAAATGCTCATTTAGGCATGGTAAATTGTCATTCATCTTCCAACAAAAAATCGAAAATCCAAAATTTCTAAAACCAAAAGCCTTAATTCCTGGTTTGCATCAAAGCCATGATTCTAGCCTAGTTTTCAGTTGCAGATTTCACAATATCTGATAATTCTCTCCAAAAAAAAGAGTGAAAAAATGGGAAAAAAAAAAAAAGAAAGAAAAGGCAAATGTGGATGAATTGAAAGTGGAGTTGATGACGATGATAGAAAGAGAGTCAAGGCAAATGTGGCAATGGTATATATCTGAAATAAAGGTTTACCATTTTAGAAAGTTCATGCATGAATTGAAGGGAAACTAATGGTCCGAAGACAGCTGGCTAGCAATGAGATGGGAAAAATGCATGATGAGTAAGTGATCTGGTTATGGTTTGCTTTAGTGGAGTTAAGTCGTTATCAAACTCTTGGGTCGAGACAAGAATGAAGATTTCCTGATATCATATCAGCTGAAATTAAGGTTACATTGCGACCCAGATATGCGGTGAAATATATACTACTGCAGCAGCAAGTCACAGGAAAACTACATGTAGGATTATTATTTGTCTCATGTCCAATATTGCTCATCGAATTTGTCATGTTTCACATTTCACGTTAATAACAAAGGGAAGGCAAAGTTTCCGCCTGTAAACTAAAAAAAAAAAAAAAAAAAATTTGATCCCCTCCTTATCCCTCAGCCCCAAGCGCATGACCCCAATGCCTAATACTAACTCCCCGCCACCCTCTAGAGAAAACGAATTATACTTATGTTTGGATTGAAGTTTTTAAATGAAAGGAAAAAAAAAGTTTTTAAAATAAAAGAAATGATAGTTTATTCTTTATTTGGATAGTTAAAATGAATAAAAAAAATGGATTTATCACAATTTTTGTTTGGTTAAGTTGCGAAACGAAAAAAAAAAAAAAGATATTATATTATATTATATGGATCTAATTATCTCCTTTTAAAATAAAATATTTTTTATCATGTGAATAATTTTGATATTAATTATTTTAATTAATTTTGAAAATTAATAAAAATAATTTCAATTAAAGAGAATATTAATAATAATTAATTCATAAAAATGTATGTTTAGAATTGTTTTATATTACAATATTTTTTTCAAAATTAATCCATAAATAAGAAAAATAAAAACTTAAATGTTTATTGTTAAGTTAAAACTAATCATAAATTTGTTTAAGTATTAGTATTTTCCTGCATTGTACATGTTTCATCATTTTTTTTTTATTGTTTAGAATTTGTAAAGTGATAACAAAATGAAAAAAAAAATTAAGACCTAAGCATAAATTAATAATATATAGAATTTGAAGCTATTGACAAAAAAAAACAGTTGAGAAATGAATTACAAAAAATTTTAAAGGCAACCTTAATAATTAACATCAATGATTAAACTTGAAAATTATAATAGGGTTCTTTAAAAAATGATAAAATATAATAAGAACATAAAATTATTTTATATTTAAAAATTTTTAATCTTTTTCTTTTCTTTGTGTTAACCCTAATTTGGGGTAGCTAAAACTTGGAGCTTTTGAAAGAAAAGGAAGGATACTCAATTTTCTTTATTTTCTTTTATCAAAATGTAAATGATAAATCAAATAAAATAAAATTTTTCTAACTTTTTCTATTTTTCTTTTAATTTTTTCCCATCACCTACCCTCAACCCAAGCATAGCACGTAAGGGCTAAGCAGTAACGATTGCTGATCCTTCGCACCAGAATAGAGGGTTCTCACACCAAGCCCATAACTTTGGGCTTCCGAGCCCTTTCATTGTGGACCCAGTAACTCATTTATTATTAGTTGGTTTTTATTTCCGGGGTAGGGTCAAATTTTAATTGGGTTGGTAAACGGATGTTCCGGTCCATAATATGGTCTGGGTGGTGGCGATGTGAGTTTGAACGGGCTTTGGCTTAGGCCCATCATCAAAACTTTCTTAGCTGTGGAGCATATATCCAAAGAGTCAATCTATGTGCCTCCATAGGTTCAGGATTCTGGGCAAACTAGGACACTTCACCGTTCACATGGAGAACTCTGATTCATTCCCAAAAAATGTGAAAAAACCTCAATAGACACAAGGGGGAAAAAAAGAAAAAAAAGAAAAAAAAATCTGATATTGGAATTTCATACAATCAAAAACCTTATTATACAATGACACTTCAAGTCATAATTCTACTCATTAATCTTGGAGCTCTCTTCAAATATAAAACCTATGCCTAAATAAAAGTCAACAGATCCATTGATGGATACGATCCCAACAAAGTGATCCAAGCTCGGGATGAAAAACAAAAATGGTTGTAAAGTAATGTTACCATTACCCCCGTTAGTGGTCCTATATATTGAAGAATATCAACAGAGGCTGCCTTGCTACTACCACAAACATCTCAAGAGGTTGATTAGAAAATGGAACAAATAGTTTTCTCGATCAACCAGTTCACGTCGAACCAATCTCTCTAAGTTGAGGTTTCGCGGTAGAAGATTGTTGTAAAAGCAACGTTGTGACAGAGGCTGCTGGCTGAGCCACTAGCGCTGTTACTAGCCTTGCTAGTGAGCGGGCCATCAGTGGCATGAGAGACGGTAAAAATATCCCTAAAATCATCGATGGAGGATTTTGTTACAAGATCAAGTCAAACAGATTTTGTTCTCGATATGAGTTTAGATGGCATAAGAGAATACCATATACATTTGCTAGTGCAGTGAAGGTTTAAGAAAATTCCCACTAAACATAGGTACAAAAATGCGAGGAAGAGTGCATAACATGATGTACTATGACGAACAAAATAAATTTGATCTGATGGTTGTTACCCTTTGAAGATGAGTTGATTGAAGAGAAATCTTGCTGGAAATGTAGTTAATCCAGGAGGTGAGGAGGAGAGACAGGGAAATAGTTGGTTGATAAGCAACTGAATTCTTTCAAAATATATTTTCCTGGCTGCCAATCTTCAGCTAATGTTCATGCCAACCTTACGCACAAAGTCAACCGCTGCAAGACTGTTAAAATTGCTGATACAATGACTGAGAAACCCACGCCAATGGATTTAATAGAAGCCCAAACTGTGGTAGTCCGTCAATCCCACTAATTTCTTGGTAAGTGACAACAAATGATAGGGGCCTCGATGTTTATGTATATGTCTGTTGCTAGAGGGCTTTTTCGATTTCCTAAGCATAAAAAATAGACTAACTTGACATTCTTGTCGAGGTCATTGTACCAACTTCCTAAGGCAGGAATGATTAAATCCCCCTTAAACAGGGGGCTAACACTTGGTTTTAGTTCTTACCAACCTTGATTTTTGAGTAGATTTGCTTTTATTTCTTGGCTTTAGTAAAAGAAGAATTGGGAGTAATGAATAGCTTGATTAACCCTTTCATTGAAGTGGCTATACGAGTGAATAACCCTTTTAAGTTTTTAAGTGGGTATTGGTTCAAGGCGCATATCATATCACAGAAAATTTAGAACAAAAATAAATAAAAAAGGCAGTTTAGTGTTCTGAGAATCCAAGGAAAATCAATGAGAATTGTCCCTGGATTGTTCCTATGGAGCAGAAAGGACTGTTACTTAGCTCTAAAATGTAAAGTCATGCCAAGAGGAGCAAGAAAACTACTTCTGAGTGTTTCCTGTTTGCTACTTCTCACTGATCCTTCCTCTTCCTGCACAGACAGTCACAGTCCAGAACAAGGCCAACAGCTCGCATTCGGGCTGCGGCTGGTATCATTCTCTGGGATCGTAAGTTAGGTTTCTTTAGTAACTACTTCGGAATTTGACTTGGTGTTACTTAGGAATATGGTACAACGATGCACTTTAATATGGCTCAAAAATCTTGAACCCAGCGTGGGTTGGTTGCAAACAGAAACAACCCATATCCTTGATATCAGTTCTTTAGTTCTGGAATAGATAGAGATGGTAGCCTGAAAATTCTGTGTGATGGGAGTGAACTCAATTGCCTTGTATTCAGCTCAACCAGCAATCCAAATGATGATGGTAATGTCGTGGTAAACGAACTGAATCCAGGTGGAACCGTAAAGCAGGTTTTCGTGGCAAAGTTTTGATCGCCCAACAGATACGCTTCTGTCAGGAGTGATATTGGGGATTAACTTCAAAACCGGATTCGGCTGATATCTCACATCATGGAGACGTTATACACCAGCAGCCGCAGGTAAATCTGTTAATTTGAAATATGATATTATGGTAGGAAAATCATATAAATAAAAAATTTTAAAATAATATAATTTAAAATTTAATAAAATTTAAAAAATTATATTTTATATTTTTATATAAATTTAAATTTATAATATATAATTTTTATAAAAAATATTATATAAATATAATATTTTACATGATATAATTATAAGATTTACCTAATACGCCTAAGTTTTTTACGGTTGGTATGGATCCCAATCGTACAAACCAACTGGTTTTCTGGCGGCGAGGAGGTTGACCCGGGCAAGATTCTAATTCTGAATTTCTATTATATTAAACTTTGCATACGATTCATATTAAAAAAAATTGCATAAATAAAGATTATAGTCTATAATAATACTTAATTTCAAATAAAATTTTAAAGTAATAAATTTATTCATTTTTTAAATTATTATTTTAATTTTAAAACTAAAATAATTTTCTTTATTTTAGCATTAGCACTGTTAATTTTTTTCTTTAAATATTATTAGTTATCATATTTTTAATTTAAATTTTTACAAATAAATTCTAAAAAATTCTCTGACAAAACAGATACCATTCTAGTACTATTAAAAATGTTGAAAATTGCCAAACATTTTAAAAAGAAATTTATCTTTTTCATAAAGAAAAACAAGTTGTCAGGCGGTTTGGTGGTAGCTGCTTCTTTTTGTTTGAGGCAGCAATTGATCACGCGCTAAACGCGTGTCAATTTACCTTCTCTATTTATATAGGCATTTTAGGAGATCTCCAAATTCCAAATAATTGTTTGTCTTTTAGGGTTGGGGCTTTGTTTTTCTCCGTCTCTCTATTTCTCTGATCTCTTCGAATTTCAGACGCAAGCCCTAACCCTAGGCTCCCAACTATGTCGTCAAAGCAAGGTACTGTCTTTTACACATTCAAAGATCTCGACTTGGTTAATTTTGATGATTCAAATTTCTTAGTAGGACTTTGTTTTTTCTCTTCCTGTTATTTTAAAAGATTTTATTTCTTCTTGTATTTTTCTGGGGCTCTTTTTAGGTGGAAAATTGAAGCCTTTGAAGCAACCCAAATCCGATAAGAAAGAATACGATGAGGTATTACAATTGTTTATATTATTTGAATCGATCTATCTTGTAAACCAAAAAGAAAATTATTTTTGCGTATCGTGGAAGATCATAATCTTTTTTTTTTCTGTGTGTGGCTTTAGACAAATATTACTTTGTCACAAGATTTGATTTCCTGTTAATTCCGCAGCATTGTTATTTAAATTTGTATTTTGTTTAATTTTTTGAAATTAGTAAACTTAATAGAACTTTGATATAGAAGTGAAAGTAAATCATGTTAACCTTCTGGAATTTGTGATGGTATATTGTGAATTGCAATTGTTCAATCTTAGAATTCAATTGTTTTTGCTGACATTATGGGCAAAATTGTGCAAAATTGTTAAGGTTAAATTCTGTATATTCTACTGGCCAAAAAAATTTCTGAATATACATGGTCTATTTTCATGTGCCAAGATTGTATCTTCCCAAAGAATCTTGTTGATAAACTAATTCTATTTGGAGGCATTTTGTCAATCTCAATTTATTTGTTATTGTGCAGCATGATATGGCTAACCTTCAGAAAAAGAAGGAAGGAGAGAAGGTGAGATGTTGGTTTTCAGACTCGTGCATTTTTGTTTTTCCCCTTAGCTCTTTGTTCTCCTTGTACTGATGTTTTGCGAATCACTAATCTGATTTGTTCTTTGTGGTGAGCAGGCACTTAAAGAGCTGAGAGCAAAGGCTCAAGAAAAGGGCACATTTGGTGGTGCTGGCCTCAAGAAGAGTGGGAAGAAATGAGGGTCTAAAAATCAAGCTAAACCAAAAAAACTATTGAGTCTTGTGTTGTGATTACAATTTCTATTAAGATGATATCTTTTGGGATGATTTGATTCTCTAGTGTCATACTGAATTTGGCAATTTGCTGCAAAGCCATGTGTGGAATGTTTGTAAAAATAAATTTAAAGTTCTACGTTTGTGCTTATGTTTGTGTTCTTAAATCTGCTATAGTTTTGATTTGCTAATGCCTGGATTTGGCTTTGGCTTATCAAATATAACAGTTGTGAATCTGATGACAATAAGTTCTTGCCTTTTATGCATCATGAATTTTCATTTGACGGTCTTTCATCTTTGATAGAATGATAGGTGCTGATTTTATGCCTGATGTGATCATCAATCATGGATGATCAGATGGACTCTAAGTCCGCTCAACTAACTATAGACTTTTAATTCAATAACATTGCAATTTTGTACACCCATTAAATGAGCGTTTAGATCTTAAATATGCCTAGCCTTTAGCTTATCTTCGGTGAAATTCGAAACTGATTGTTTCTCCCATATATTATCACAATATAATTCAATGTTGGTTCTTCCTCGCCATCCGTCAGTTCAACATTATTTTTTGGATAACGAACTATATAATCAAGTGTAGTTAATGCCTCAAGATTGAACAAAATGGCTGTTTCTCTCATTCAGAGGGTAAAAGTAGGACAGAAATTGAATGAATGGAATTTATACTCATTAAAATGAATTCCACAAGACCAGGTTTGTTCACCAAAATGAAACCATATCTAATCTTCTTTATCTAACAAAACTGGATTCCAAATCAAGTACCCCAAAATTTTCAAAATTCATTTATCAAGCCAGAAAGATCAAAATCACATCACATTTTGAGCTGCAGCAATAGTCCACTTTTCCATATTAGGGTCTAAATGCTTAGATATCGGCAGTACCAACTGTTGGATTTGTTATAGCAAGATTTTAAGGCAGTCAAGGAACTCGAATTCCTCCGTTATAGCTTCTCTACCTTTTCCGGTTCTTCTTCCTTTGAGGGTCTTCTTCTTCTTCCTCTTTCTTTTCGTCATCTTCCTCCTCTTCTTCGGGAGGATCAGCTGGCATTGGTGGAGGTAATGGTGTTTTCATTGGGCTGAATTGGGGAAAAATATCTGGCCTCCGCCCAAGTTTGGGCCTCTCCCATATCTTCAACATCCAGTCATGCACACAGGATAATCAAAATGGCAATGGTAAAAGAATTGTCTAAATCTAACTAAAAGACTTTCTATATAAAATGAAATTAAAGTATCCCAAAACAGCAATATCAACTCATAAGAATTTCAAGAAAGAGGAAAGCACTGGGAATCCCAATTGAAGACCTGTGTCTTGTGATATTTTTTTCTATGAAGGAAAGTTTGGACAACATCATGCCTGATAAACTTAAGATCTGAATGATGAATCATACACAGGTCTTCTTTAGGCAAATTATATACTCCATTCAACTGACATGCCACAGAATCCTTTAAATTTTGTGATTGGACAACCACGCAAGCTCAGAGTCCAGGATCACCACGACTTTATTGTTGTGTAATATTGAATTCACTTCTCCAATAATAAACAAGCTAGAAGAATGCATCCATTGGTTAGAATTACATTTAAAATATATATATATATATATATATATATATATATAACATTTGTTATGTCAGCATAAATCATATGTCAAGACGAGACAAAAGTATTTCTTTGATGAATGATGACCTAAGGAGTAGAAGAAGCCCTATAAAATTACATTTGCAAGGTCATAGTGAGAAGGAAAAAATATTTCCGTATCAAATGTTGGAATTTGCAGAAAAAAGGTAGTATATCACTGTCATGAGTAAAAATCAAAACAAAGCTCAATCGCTTCCCCACTCTCCAGTGTAATAAAAATGAAGGGTGCCCATCATATTAAGTGGTACCTTCGTCAAATTCTTAAGCATAGCTATCCTACTTCATATGGTACTAAACATGTTACGAAAACATGGATAAGTTGGTACACAATCAAATTGCCCATCAACCTAAGAGATTCATATTCCGGCGTTAGGCTTCAAAATTCTTTGTTCGAAAAGCTCCAATATGAACTTTTGTGCTGATCTAATAAGACCCAACTTCTAAGACATTCTAATTGAACATTGGTTCATCCATTTAGCTACATGATTAGACCTGTTTTCTTTTCTTTCATTCCTACCAAAGATGGTGAAAAAAGAAATAAAAATCCAAAACTTCAAAAAAATAGAATTTAAAGAAAGAAGAAAACGAAAAGATTTGCAAAATAATTACTATGGGGAAATCGAGAGGGGACGACGAGTCATTTTCTCTTCCTCGGGAGCCATGCAGACAACATGCCTCTTCAATACGCTGTAACTCAAACGAGAATTTCGACGAAAAGCACGAGGCAGCCAGACATACAGACAAGTAAAACTGCGGGTCTGAAGTTAAAATTTGATGGAAGATCTTGATGTTGAAGTAGAATTAGAACAAGGAAACGAAGAGGAAGAAACCAAAGAGGATTTTGTTAATGCAGCTGTTGTTAGCAACGCCATCATCCCGGTGTTGCCGCTCTTATCTCTGCTATTGTTGTCTCTCCTTTATTTTTTTCTCTTGGTTGAAATTATTTTGAAAGAAACCCACGTTGGGTTGATAAATCATGGGAATGGGAAACAGGTTGGATTTTGAGATTAAGCCTTGGCATTGGATTTTGAAAAAGCCCATGGTGGAAACTTGATGATCTACCAGAAGGAAAAAAGAGTGGAATTAGAGAGGATTAGAGAAAGATAAACATGATTTAGTTTTCTTGAATCTTGGGTCTTTTTGTTTCACCGAAAGATTTTTATATTTTTATATTTATTTTATAAAAAATTTTATTTGTCAATAAAAAATTAAAACTGATCGATAAAAAATTATGCTATATATTTTTTAAATTGCCTTCCCTTTTAAGAAAGAGAAGATAATTTTTGATAAAAAAACTATCTATAAATAGAAATATTTATTAAACTTATGAGTATAATTTTATTCAAATCCAACTTTAGACATAATTTTTTAAGTTTGGATTTAATTTGATTTGTCTTAAAATATTATTATATTAATAAAACATATTTTTATTTAATTTTATTTTAAAAAGTTTTAAAAATTATTATTAAAGGTCTTCTAATATTTTAATTTTAAATATTTTATAATTTTACTCAAGATACACTTTGGACATTATATTTAAATTTGAATTTAACTTTATCTGACCCAAATATTATTAAATTAATGAAAAAATATTTGCATTTAATTTTAATTAAAATTTAAAATATTAATATTAAAAATCTTTTGATATTTTAACTTTAATATTTCTCTATTGTATTTTATTAAACATAAATATTTTTAATATATCAATAATTAATAATATTATATTATTATTTTAATAATAAATATTAATTTAGTAAATAATATTTTTATTATTTTAATAATTAATAATATTATTTTAATTAAACAAATATTTTAATCATCTTAAATCTTTTTCAATTTAAAATATATTATTTTATATTTTATTGACTATTGTATTTATATTATTATTTTAATAATAAATATAAGTAAATAATATATTTGTTATGATTTAATAATAGATGCTTTCAATATAAAATATAACTATTTTAATAGTATAAATATTTTTAATATTTTAATCATAAATATTATTATTTTTAATATTTATTAAATTACTAAAAATAATATTTTAAGAATAATAATACTATCTAAATATTTTAAAATATTAATGTAATTAATAATGAATACTTTATTTTTAAGTGTTTAATATTATATAATATTAAAAATTTTTAATATATTTTAATAATAAATAATTTTTAATATTTTAATAGTTATGTTAATATTATTTCAAAAAATCAGATTTTTCAAAAAATAATTAAATAAAAAAATATTTTTCTTTAATTTATTCAAATAATAAAAAAAATTATAATTTTTCAAAAAATATAAATATTTTTTAAAGAATATTTTTTTAAAAATCAAATTTTGCCAAACAGAACCTTGAATGGTAATGGTTTAGCATTTGGTTGTTGAAGCTTATTACAAGACTTGGCTTTGAATATTGCTAATAAAGAGAGGAGTTAGAATGGTGGAGTGCTTGATATTTGTGGAATGTGACGAGAAGAAATTACTTATCAAATGAAAATTTGTGTTGAATTTAGAATGATCGAGTTTATATTTAATATATTATCAATGTATATATTTTATTTAATATCAATAAATTAGATGATATTCTCTCATATATGATCAAAAATAAATTTTTATTAGTCTTCAAAATAAATACACAAAAACTTAATTTTAAAAAATCTTATTAATGAGTTAACATCATTTGATTTATTAATAGTATATAAATTTTATAAATTGAAAGTATATCAAATATAAATTTAATTTTAAAATGCATCATAATCTACTATGATTTTTTTTAAGAGAAAAAGAATTAAACCTTTTTTTAAAGTAAAAGCTCATGCATTAACCATTTAATCAAATGTTTAGATGTAAAAATAAATAGAGTGTTTGACAAATAATTTATAAATAGACTCAATTTTTATTTATTTTTTTATGAATTAAATGAATAAATTTTGAACATAATAAAAATTAATTTATATTCTATTCATTTATATGCAAAATCTATTTGTAATAGTGCATATGATATAGCTTTTCAATTTTACTACCACACAATCATAAAGTTAAAATAGTAGTAGTTATCAATAGTAAAGCGACTAGTGACAATTGAACAAGTGTGTAGCATCAAATTCACATGTTTTATTTAATTGTATAAATGCTACGATGAGACAGAATTTTGATAATTCCAAACAAGTACTCTCCATTCGAAAATAGGTATCAACACGCCTTATGAATCACATGCACATAAAATGTTGTTTCTAACATATTCATTTAAGGAGAAGTATGATTTTATCAAGTGTTTTGTCATTTTGTTATTTTTCTTTTGTCTCGTGACCAAGGCACTTTTGCAGGCAGCAGGGGCTACTTGTTATAAAGTTTTTGAGGAACTTGGACTGCTGCAAATTGTCAGCTCCTCCAGGCTCCACCGCTTTCAAGTACAAAAATCGTCAACAAGTTGAGATCCAAATCCAATGATATGTAAACCTCTCGGACAACTTATCCCATGCAACATCCTGACACCGTTGCACGTATTAGTCACATGTTTTCCACACAGCCTCTTTCTGACTTGGCCCACTCGAGACGGTCGTTCCCTGTGAGTGGCCTGCCTTCCACATCCAATCAAGATATCTCTTCTGCCAAACCTGAGCTTTTAAATACCTTTTTTTTTTTTTTTTTGCCCTTCACATTTATTTTTTTATTTAAATTTTAAAACTTTAGAATATATATTTTAGTAAATTACATAATTGATTGAATCTTCATATCCAATAATTAAAAAAATTATATTTAGATTTGGAAAAAAGTAACCGGAAAAACTTTATAAAAAATTTTAAACTTTAAAAAATTTTTAGATATAGATTTTTAGAAGTTTATGAATTTAGAAACAGTTAAAGAGCTATGAAAAAATATATTAAATAATTTTATTTAAAAATAACTTTAAAAATATCTTGCCTTGCCTAACAATCGTCTACAACATAATTTTCAAAAACAAATCTGCCCCACACAACTTGCAAGTTGCAATAACTCCACAAATTTTCTCAACCAAAGGAAACTTATTGTACCAAGATCTTATTGAAATAAGTTACTGTAGTGAAAGACATATCTCCATCAAAATTAGGCCACCAATTCGATGTTAAGCTAGGAAGGCGCCAAATCCCAAAATCCCAAAATCTTGAACATCGATTAGAATACATTGATTATATATCTGATCTATAAACTATTTATATTTGGTAATCTTGTTAGGACAACCAATCCGCCGCTGTGTTATGAGTAGTATTGTTATGGCTTTACCCTTGGAGAGCCCGGAATTGAAATCTGTTTGGTCTAAAGTTATTATCCTTGATTGGATTTCAAGAATAATGTTTTGAAGATTGACAAAGCTCTTATCAAAGTGATGACTGATTTGGTCCTACATGTTTTCAATTCTATATAGGTATGTATTCTATTGGAGAGAATTTTTAGTTTACCAATTTAAAACTGCTCCAACTCGAGAAACACTTTTTTTATTTCCATATTCATCTCTGTCAGTAGGGTTTGAGATTTTTGGGATGAGTTTGTATTGGTTTTTTTGGAATTCTTGGAAACAAGGAAAATCTGATCCTGGGTAATCTGGTTGCATCATACATATCTGAGGTAAAGGTTATTTTGGATTTGAGTTTTGTGAAGCTTGGGTTTTGCAGATTTTGGGAAGTTGTTTTTCTTTCTTAAGATAGATGACATAATAGTCAAACTTTCCTGAGGATTCACTAAGGAAATCAACTTCAGGGTCTCCATTATCATATCTTTTTTTAAGCTTTTGCTAGGAAGACTTTTTCTTTTGTTTCTTTGAAGTATCATCATCATCATCAAAGAAGCTTCTGTATGTGTCCTTTTGACATTTTTGGCATCTACAATTAATGTCCTAATAACAATGTCATTTTGGAGATTTGTATGCATATACAAGTTTTCCATCAGACTGGAAGTGTGTGACTGAAACATTTAGCTCAGCTTGATATTTTTACATCATAAAATATGTTGGAAAAAATGTTAGAAGAGGAACATATTTTCCTTTGTTGTGATCAAACTCAATTGTCATAGTGCCATCTTGATTTGTCTTGTAGGTTGTATCAAAATGTTGAATTGGTTCATCTTTTTTCCAAATCTTTTGATAATTTGTTATCCACAACTTTGGGAGAAGTTTGGCAAGTTCTTCATTAGATATCTATTTTGGAATGTGAACATGCCTGGGATTTTTTTCTGCCACTTTCATCTTTACAAAAACAGCATCATCAGAGTGAGAAAGAGTCAAGTTAATGGCATGGTCTTGAATTTTGTATGCCATCTGATAGTGAAGGGTTGCTTGGAGTTTTTTCATTTCAATGCCTACAATCTCGACTTGAACTTTTAGAGCATCTAACAGTGTCGGATCATGGAGAGACATATTATAATTTGAAAAAACTATGAAAAAGATAGTTCTTGCATTAAGCGTCGTCTTAACTATGCCAAGTATTGCATGCTTGTATTCTTTAAATCTTGTATCCAATAAAGCCATTCTGGTACATATAAGAATATCATATATGTCATAAAAAGTTAAAGCTACTCTGATTGCACCAAAGTAGAGATGAGTATATCCTTGTTTTAACCACTGTTGAGAAATTTCTTTTAAAATCTAAAGAGTAACAAAGTGCTCTTGAGTTTTTACTGAAAGAATACATTGATCAAAGTTTGTGGCTTCAACATGTTCTTTAGAGCTTGATATTTTGGTTTTAAAAGGGTTTTTATAGATCTAGTAAGGAAAATAAAAGAGTTTGAGAAAGTTGTATAAAGATTTTACAAGAATTGTTTATTGAAATTTCTTTTCTTCTAGGATATAATCTATTTTATAAAGAAATTTTAACTTAGAAGAAGAAGATTTTTTAAGTACAAGAGAAGAGGAAAAATACAAACTAAAAGAATATCTAAAAGTGAAAGGTTAAGAATTAAAACTAGTAATAGTAGAGAGATCCATGAAAATAAAACTCTCTTTTGACTTTTTCTATCCATCTCAATAATTAAAAAGCATAACAGAATATCTTTTTTCTATTTAGAACTGTGCTTTGATACCATTTCTAAATACAGGGTAGAGATGTCCTAGACTCGAGTAACTGACGGATTTCAGTTCTGGGCTCTTCGAGGGTAGAGTCCTAACAAAACTACTTATAACACAATGACATATCGATTGTCTTAACAAGATAATACCAAACATAAGCAGTCTATAGATCAGACATATAACTAAAGTATTCTAACTAATATTCAAGACTCTGGCGTCCTCCTGGCTTAATGTCAAACTGGTGGTCTAACTTTTATAGAAATATATCTTTCACTACAATAACTTATTTCAGTAAAATCTTGGTACAGTAACTTTGCTTGGTTGAGAAAATGGATTAATGATCTATTTGATAATTTTACAAAAATTTTTTATGTAAAAATCTATAATACTGTGACAACTACAGAGCATACTCAACTTGTATCATTGCAAACTATGAAATAAAATAAGAATATCTAAATCTAAGCTGGACTAATAAAAAAAAGAAAAAAAAGTATCAAAAGAGAAGAGAAGTTTTAGCCAAACATATTTTATAAAAATATTTTCTTACAAAAGATAACTTCTTAGGGAAGTTTTTTCTATATTCCTTATGGGAAAAGAAGCACACAATTTATATAGAGAAAAAGTAAACAAATAGTAACCTAATTGGACTAAGTCATGATTATGGTTCATGATGGACTTGATATAAAGTGACTTTAATAAGGTTATTTTAGTAAAGTAGCATTAGAAAAGTAGACATAACTTAAAATAGACATAAAGCTAACATAAAGTAAACTTGACATAAAGCTGATGTAAAGTTTGGTGAGGCGTCAACATCAACTTTGGAGAAAAGCTGAAAAACATCTAAAAATCATCACACATAATTATACATAATTGGACTAGAATATGATATTCTTTTGTAGCGTCATGATTGGATTTTTGACATGATCATCATCATTTGCGTGAGTTGTGGTGTTTTATGGAGAGAGGTTAAGGTGGGAATTATCTGCACCTAGAGTGAAATCATAACCCAAATCTTTTAGCCATTGATTCGGATCAAAATCATCACATGGGTCCTATAAGTCTTGCCATTCCATTTCTTTAAAAACATCAGAGGGTTTTCAATAATGATTCCATTCTACCGGTCCTACATGGTCAAGTTCATATCTTATAATTTTAGGGAAAGGTTCTGTCCATGCATCATCAAATCTGGTATCATAAATTTTTTTTTCAATTTTGATATGATAATTGTACTCTGAAGGATAGTTTTTCCATGGAACATCATTTTGGAGTTCTAGCTAATTCTACTTGAGAATTTTGTGATTCATTTCACAAATCTATCTTTGAAATTTTGTGTATTCAATAGAATGATCAAAAAGTGATTATGACAATGAATAACCTTATGGCTATAAATTACCGCATATGAAAAATACTGAGGTTCTTTTGCTAAATAACTACATGACTTGTGAAAAATTAGAATAATGTGAGGATCAGGGAAGAATTTTGTGTATCTCTCATAAGTGTCTATCCATTTGATCCAAATAGGGATGGGTTTGAACCATTGGAAGAACATTTTGAGGTGCTAGTGATTGGGGTCCATCTAGTGCCTTTTTGGGTTAATGTTTGACTGTTGAAAAAGGTGGAAGAGTGTTATGAGTCTTGAAAGTGGAAATTCCATAGCAATGTAGTAAAGATGACAAAGATACCATATAAAATAAATTATTATTTTTGAAAAACAAAACAGGTCAGAAAATCTAAAAAGATGGATAAAGAGGTATTCAGGATGTATACTAATAGATTCGATGAGGTGTCTCCAAATCTTCTGAGTATTTTGGATTGGTATTTGAATAAGAGGTAAAGGGTTTTTTGGTCAAAGGTTTTGGTTTTAATTAGTTTTGGTAATTCTGAAGAAAGACTTTCAATTAAAAGATTAAAAAATTCATCAGGTAAGTCAAATTCATCATCAACGTGAGGTGTTATAGCAAAGATAACAAAAGTATTTTTAAAGATGAAGCTTGGGAGAAAGAGGGTGAAGGATTCATCATGAAGATTACTGAAATAATCTGCAGGGTATTTAAAAAAGGTTTGGAGGAGATCTGATTAACATGTTTGGAAAAATGTTGTCTTTACCTTTTATATATGCGATAGTGAAGGAGTATTTCGAAAACCACTGAGAAAGTTTGAGCAACTATGCATTTGACATCTATTTTTTCTTGAAATTAAGCACCTGATCAAAAGCTAACATATCCAATTCCAACAAAAAGTGGCATCCAATGAGGTAAAATTTAAATCTTTAAAATTTATACTTTATAGCTAAAATTTTTTTTAGTGTAGAGTGATAATGGACTTTCGAAACTTTGAATTTGCCATTTTTGTAACCACATATATGTTTGGTTTCATTTTTTTCTTCTAAAAGGATAGTCAACCAAAATTTGTCGCTTGCATCTGTCTGCAATATCTTTTTTTCCATCTGAAAGAATCTTTAAAGTAAGAAGTAATTATGCTTTTATCTTTAGTGTTTGTACTACTTTTGTCGACATCTGGGATCACTTAAGAGGTTTTTTCTTTAACATTTGTCTGAGAGGATGAGTTAACTGTATAAGATCTGAGAAGAATTCACTTATGTAGTTTACTATATCAAAAAATTACTGTATTTGTTTTTTAAAAAAATTTTCATCAGAAAAATCTGTAAGGGTTTAAACAATGTGAGATTGAGCTATGCACTATCTATCTTTCAAATGCATGCTTAAGAAATCAATTTTTGAGGTACCAATGATCATTTTTTCTCTAAAAATATTATCTCATACTGTTAAATAATCTGCTGAAACTTATCTAATAATTATGTGTGAGATGTGACATCTAAAGAAAGTAGTAAGATATTATTAATGTAAATCACTATATTGTCAAGAATAGAAGTAAATATCTTTGTCATTACTTTCTGAAATAGGGAAGGGGTAACTTTTAGTCCAAAAGGCATAATTGTCCACTAAAAATGGTGTTGAAGGATGCAAAATACCATTTTGTAACTGTCTTTTGGATGTACATGTAATTGCTAAAATCTTGTTTTCAGGTCAAACTTGGAGAAGACTTTTGTATTTGCCAAATTTGTAAACAAAGTTTTTCTATCTGAAAGGAAAAACTTATCATCTGCAAGAAAATTGTTAAGAGGTTTATAATTAATCACCAATCTTAATTTTTCATAAACTTGTTTTGAACGTTTATTGACATAAATTACTTTACATGCCCATGGAGAACAAGTTGGTTCAATTAAACCTTAAGCTTGGAAAAGGGAACATTCTTGGATTGCTAGTTTGAAATGATCTGGGTTCATACCCGAATGACTAGCTTTTATTAAGTTGGCATTTTCATCTTTTTCAAAGAGAAGGGTAATGAAAAATTCAAGGTTTTTCCAAATAGGGTGGTCACATTTATGAAAGAATTTGAATGAGTTTTTGCACATAAAATCTGAATAAACTTTTGTCTAAATTCTTAGAAGACATTTGGTTGAACGGTAAAGGTGAAAAGGTTTGGAAGATTTTTCCAAAGTTTAAAATAACTTTAAACTTTATACCATTTTCACTAAGTTTTAAACATGGTATACTGGTTATGACATCAAAACTAATAACAAGGTCTTTTTTAGGAAGTGAAGATCCTAAAATCTTTTGAGTTATTGACAACTTGGGAAGATCTGAAGGTAACATGATTACTGATAAAGTCTATATAAAATACATTCTTATCAACAGTCTTGAAGAAGGTTTTCTATTTTTTCCAAAGGGTTTTGGGTAACACAATGCGATTGGTTATGGTTTGAACTATACCAGTGTCAAAGAATGTGATAACTATTATAGAATGAGAGTGTTTGTGAGGGAAGATCAAAATTTAAGCTAAAGGTAAGTTTTAAGGTTGAAGGGTTTGAATTTTTTAAAAGTTCTTGTATCATCTTTACTGATCTCTTGTCTGACTTTGGGTAGTTTTTTGCAAAATGTCATTGTTTTCCACAGAGAAAACATTTTTCACTTTTCATTTTTGGGTTGCTTTTCTTTCTTGTAAATTTGAATCTTTGAAATCTTCTAGGCTTTTTTGATCTTTTTATTAACTTCTTATTTTTGAAAAAATGGAAGTTTAGTCTAATTCTTCTTATGTGCCTTTTTTTTTTTCTGTGATTGCAAAGACATGTGGAGTCCTTGAAAAAACATTTGATTTAGAGTCCAGAGAAAGAATATGAATAAGGTTTTTTTAACTTTCTAGAATTGTTTACCAAGTTTGCAATGTATTTGTGCTTTTTGCAAATCTTGTTAAGGGCTTTTAGCATCATCTTATAGATATCACCAAGGTTTATAATTTTGAGATCAAAGATTTAAGGTTCAGTTGTGTCTTTGTTTGCTGTGCAAGTTCTTTTAGAACAGAGTTTAGAAAAGCTTGCTTCAGGTTGACATCATCAAATCCACCAAGTATGTAAAAATATTATGAGAACTTTTGATAGTGTTTGTTAAGGTCTTTTGGATATAGGGAACAACATTTTAGCTTAAAGAATTGTTCTCTTATCTTTTCCAATCTGTGAGTGTTTTGGTCATAGAATATTGTTGAAAACTAAGATATAACTTTTATGATTGTTGGGCATTGAAAAAATTGTAATTGTCTGTATTCATCAATATTGTCTCAAAAATTTTTTAAAGTTTCAACTAATCTAAAAACAAATCTGATCATGACTATGTTCATCGTAATATTGGAATTGGAGTTTAATTCAACTAACCCTTATGCTAGGAATTCTTGGAACCTTGAGGGCCATTTTGAAGGAAGAATGTCATCAATTGTAAAAACTAAGAACTTTGATGTAGAGGGAAAAACATGTGTTTGTTATAGATGAAGGTGTTGTTCAATGTTCATTGCATCAGGGTTGTGTACTTCTGAATTTTTTTCTAGAACTTTAATTGTTGGTTCTATCATGAAAATCTAAGAAAGTTTTGACTCATTTGAATCATCAATATCAATTGTATCATCTGACTTAATGATTTTTATTTGATAATCTATTTCAAAAGTAGAGAGAAAGATATCTTCAATGAAAAATTAAGAGAAATTTTCTTATGCTATCTGATGAATTATTTTTAAAAAGTTTTATGTATGAGAGATTATAAGTTGTACAAGTTTTTGGTTTGTTTGAAGTGTAAGGTTTGAAGGTATAGAACTTGAGCTTGGTTTTAGTTTTAAAGATTGAAGAAGTGGTTTTTCTACAACTATTTTGGGTTTTGGATCAACTGGTTATTTTTTAAAAAATTTGTAAATCCATTTTTCAGTTGTATCAAAGGAAGGTTGTTCTGGTTGGTCTGATATGAGAGTGAAATATTGTCTTGGTTGTGAGAATGATAGTGTAGGAGGTGCTTTATACTGAAAATGTGTGAAAAAAAGTTTTAAAGGTGAGATTGAAGGGTTGTATAGTTGATAAGAATGAGGAGTATAGGTTTGGTAAAGGGTATCATGCATTCCAGTATTGAGGAGAGTGGAAATATTGTAACTGAAGACTACTTTTTGTTGTTATTAGCTAATTTTGAAGATCTACAAGTTAAATATTAAGACTTTTTATTACTCTCTCTTTCAATGAAAGCATAAGTGAATCCAATGTTGGTTTCAGTCATGTATCTGAGTTCTTGGTCTAAAGTTATATAGGGTAGAGATATCCTAGACTTGGGTAACTGACGAATTTCAATTCTGGTTCTAAATACAGGGTAGAGATGTCCTAGACTTAGGTAACTGACAAATTTCAGTTTCGAGCTCTCCAAAAATAGAATCTTAACAAACATACCTGCAATACAGCAATCATAGAGTCCTAACAAAACTACCTGTAACTTTGATACCATTTCTAAATATATGGTAAAGATGTCTTAGACTCGAGTAACTAATATATTTCTACTTCGAGCTCTCCAAGGGTAAAGTTTTAATAAAACTACCTATAACACAATGATGGATCGATTGTCTTAACCAGATAATATCAAACATAAGCAGTCCATAGATCAGACATATAACCAAGGTGTTTTAATCGATGTTCAAGACTCTGGCGTCTTTTAGCTTAACATCAAACTAGTGGCATAATTTTTATGAAGATATGTCTTTCATTATAGTAGCTTATTTTAGTAAAATCTTGGTACAGTAACTTTTCTTTAGCTGAAAAAGTGGATCAATGATCTATTTGACAATTTTACAAGGATTTTTATACAGAAAATCCATAATACTGTAGTAACTGCAGAGTATACTCAACTTATGTCATTGCAAACCATGGAATAGAAGAAGAATATCGAAATCTGAACTATATTAATGAAGAAAGAAGAATGAAGCACCAAAAGAAAAAGAGGTTTTAACCAAACATATTTTATAAGAATATTTTTCTTACAAAAGAGAACTTTTTAGGGAAGTTTTTTCAATATTTCTTTTAAAAAAAAGAGCACATAATTTATACGAAGAAAAAGTAAACAAATAATAACCTAATAAGACTAAGTCATGATTATGGTTCTTGACAAACTTGACATAAAGTGACTTTTATAAAGTTACTTTAGTAAAGTAGCTTTAAAAAAGTAGACATAAAGTTTACATAAAGTAAACTTGGCATAAAGCTGATGTAGAGTTTGGTAAAGCGTTAACATCAACTTTGGAGAAAAGCTGGAAAGCATCTGAAAATCATCACATATACTTATACATAATTGGACTAGAATAGAGAATTTTTTTGTAGCACCATAAGTGGATTTCTAACATGGTCATCATCATTTATGTGAGCTATGGTGTGTTATGGAAAGAGGTTGAAGTAGGAATTGTCTGCACCTGAATTGAAATCATAACCCAAATATTTTAGCTATTGATCTGGATCAAAATCATCATATAGGTCCTCTAAGTCTTGCCATTCCATTTATTTGAGAACATCAAAGGGTTTCCAATAAAGATTCTATTCTACTGGTCGTGCATAGTCAAGTTCATATCATATAGTTTCAAGGAGAGGTTCTATCTATACATCATCAAATCTGATCTCATAAATCTTTTTATCAATTTTGAGCTGATAATTGTACTCTAAAGGGTAGTTTCCCCATGGAACATCATCTTGGAGTTCTGGCCAATTCTGTTTAGGAATTTTATGATTCATTTCACAAATTTGTCCATGAAATTGTGTGTATTCAGCAAAGTGACCAAAAAGTGATTATGACAATGAATAACCTTGTGAGCTATAAATTACTGCATATGGAAAAGACTTAGATTCTTCTGCTAAATAACTGCATGACCTATGAAAAATCAAAATAATGTAAGGATTAGGGAAGACTTTTATATATCTCTCATAAGTGTTTATCCATTTGATCCAAATTGGAATGGGTCTGAACCATTGGAAGAACATCTTGAGGTGCTGTGATTGGGATCCATCTGGGTTCTTTTTGGTTAATGCTTGATTGTTGAAAAGGTGAAAGAGTGTTTTGAGTCTTAGAAGTGGAAATTCTATAGCAATATAACAAAAGTGACAAAGGTACCACATAAAACAAATTGTTACTTTTGGAAAATAAAGTGGGTTAAGGAATTTGAAAGGATAGATGAAGGGTATTCAAGATGTATACCAATAGATTGGATGAAGGTGTTTTCAAGTCTTATGAGTATTTTGGATTAGTATTTTAACATGTGGTGAGGGGCTTTTTGGTCAAGGGTCTTAGTTTTAATTAGTTTTGGTAATTCTAGAGAAAAACTTTCAACTGAGAGATTAAAAAATTCATCAGATAAGTCAAATTCATCATCAAGGTGAGGTGTTGTAGAAGAGATAACAAAAGTATTTTTTGAAGATGAAGCTTGGAAGGAAAAGGGTGAAGGATTCATCATGGAGATTACTAGAATAATCTACAAGGTATTTAAAGAAGTTTTAGAGGAGATCTGGTTAACATGTCTTTGCCTTTTATATATGCGGTGATGAAGAGTATTTCGAGAACCACTATGAAAGTCTAAGCAACTGTGCATTTGACATCTATTTTTTTTTTAAATTAAGCATCTGATATCCAATTTCATGAGAAAGTAGTATCTAATGAAGTGAAATTCAAACATTTGGATTTCATACTTTACAGCTAAATTTTTTTTTCGTGTAGAATGATAATGGAGTTTTGAAACTTTGAATCTACCACTTTTATAATCACATATCTGTCTGGTTCTTACTTTTTCTTCTAAAAGGATTGTCAACCAAAATTTGTCACTTACGACTATCTGCAGTATCTTTTTCGCATATGAGAGAATCTTTAAAGTGAAAAGTGACTAAACTCTTATCTTCAATGTTTGAACTACTTTTGTTTACATTTAGGACCATTTAAAAGGTTTTTTCTTTAACATCTATCTGAGATGATGAGTTAACTGTGCAAAATCTAAGAGAAATTCACTCATATAGTTTATTATGCCAAAGAATTATTGTACTTACTTTTTAGAAAGATTTTCATTAAAGAATTCTGCAAAGGTTTGAGCAATATAAGGTTAAGCTATATACTGTCCATCTTTTCAAATGCATGTTTAAGAAATCAATTTTTGAGGCGTCAATGATTTTTTTTTATCTGAGAGCATTATCTCATACTATTGAATAATCTGCTAAAACTTATCCAATAACTATGTATGGGATATTACATCTGAAAAGAATAGTAAGATATCATCAATATAAATTAATGTATTATCAAGAATGGGAGCAAATATCTTCATCATCATTTTTTGGAATAGAAAAGGAGTAACTTTTAATTTAAAAGGCATAACCATCTAATGAAAATGGTGTTGAGAGATGTAAAACACTATTTTGTATCTGTCCTATGGATGTACACCTAATTATCATAATCTTGTTTTCAAGTTAAACTTGGAGAAGACTTTTGCATTTGCCAGATTTGCAAACAAAGTTTTTCTATCTGTAAAAAAAAACTTATCATCTACAAGAAAATTGTTAAAAGGCTTGTAATTAATCATCAATCTTAATTTTTCACGAACTTATTTTAAATGTTTATTGACATAAAATGCTTCACATACCATGGAAAAGAGGTTGGTTCAATTCAACCTTAAGCCTAGAGAATAGAACATTCTTGGGTTGCTAGTTTGAAATGATTTGTGTTCATCTTGAATGACTAGTTTTTGTTAGATTGACATTTTCATCTTTTTTAAAGGGAAGGGTAATGAAAAATTTAGAATTTTTTTAAAAAGGGTGGTCACATTTATGAAGGAATTTTGAATGAGTATCTGCACATGAAATCTGAATGAACTTTTGTCTAAATTCTTAGAAAACATATGGTTGAACAATCAAGGTGAAAAGGTTTGGAAGGTTTTTTTTAAGGTCTAAAATAATTTTCAAACTTTATACATTTTCCATTAAATCTTAAATTTGGTATACTAGTTATGACATCAAAAAAAATAACAAGATCTTTATGAGAAAGTAGAGATTCTAAAATCTTTTGAGTTATTTGACAACTTGGAAAGATCTTAAAGGTAACAAGATTACTGATAAAATCTATAAAAAATACATTCTCATCAATGGTCTTGAAAAAAGTTTTTTGTTTTTTTCGAAAAGTTTTAAGTAACATAATGGGATTGGCTATGGTTTGGATTGCACTAATGTCAAAGAATATGGTAACTATTATGGAAGGAGAGTGTTTGTGAGAGAAGATTGAACTAGGGCTAAGGGTAATTTTTGAGGTTGAAGGGTTTGAATTTTTTAGAGTTCTTGGACTAACGTGTACTCAAAACAGTGATCATTTAAAGAATAATCTGAGTTTGAATCTAAATCTAAAGTATCATCATCAAACTACTTGATTATAAATAGTGATCTTTTATTCTGTTCATCATCAAGGGAAAAGACTAATTCATGGTCATTATTTGAAAGATTAATACCAGAGATATTTATAATATCTTGTATCATCTTTATTGATCTTTTGTCTGACTTTGGGCAGTTCTTTGCAAAAAGTCCTTGTTTTCTACAGAGAAACATATTTCACTTTTCATTTTTGGGTTGCTTTTTTTCTTACAAATTTAAATTTTTAGAATCTTTTAGGCTTTTATAATCTTTTGAACAGCTTTTTATTTCTGGAAAAGTGAGAGATTAGTCTAATTCTTCTAATGTGCTTTTTTTTATGTGATTACAAAGACATGTAGAGTCCTTGGAAAAATATTTAATTTGGAGTCCAGAGGAAGAATAGGAACATGGCTTTTCTAACTTTTTGGAGTTGCTTACCAAGTTTGCAATATATCTATACTCTTTACAAATCTTGTCAAGGGCTTTTAGTATCATCTTGTAGATATCACCAAGGTTTGTGGTTTTGACATCAAGGATTTGAGGTTTAGCTATGTCCTTATCTACTGTGTAAGTTCTTCTAGAATAGAGTTTAGAAAAGTTTGTTTCAGGTTGACATCATCAAATCCATCAAGTATGTAAAAATACTAAAAGAATTGTTGATAGTGTTCGTTAAGGTCTTTTAAATGTAAGGAATAGCATTTTAACTTGAAGAATTATTTTCTAATTTTTTTCCAATCAGTGAGTATCTTGACTGTAGAATATTACTGCAAATTGAGATACAGCTTCTATGATTGTTGGGCATTGTAGAAACTATAATTGTATGTATTCACTAATATTATCCCAAAAGTTTTTTAGAGTTTCAAGTAATCTGAAAACAAATTTGATTAAGACTGTGTTCATCGTAACAATGGGATTGGAGTTTAATTCAACTAATCCCTATGCTAGTAATTCTTGGAACCTTGAAGGCCATTTTGAAGGAGGAATATCATCAATTGTAAAAATTGAGAACTTTGATGTAGAAGAAAGAGCATGTGTTTATTATAAAGGAAGGTGTTAATCAATATTCATTGCATCAGGGTTGTGTAGTACTAGATTTTTTTTTGGAACTTCAATTATTGTTTCTGTTTTAAAAATTCAAGGAAATTTTGACTCATCTGAATCATTAGTATCAAATGTATCGTCTAACTTAATGGTTTCCATTTGAGAATTTGTTTCAAAAGTAGAAGGAAAGATATCTTTAATAAAAAATTGAGGGAGATTTTCTTATGCTATTTGATGAATCATTTTTGAAAGGGTTTATGTAGGAGAGATCATAAGTTGTACAGGTTTTTAGTCCGTTTGAGGTGTAAAGTTTGAAGGTGTAGAACTTGAGCTTGGTTTGGTTTTGGAGGTTGAGGAAGTAGTTGTTCTACAACTCTTTTGGGTTTTGGATCAACTGGTTGTTTTTTTCTAAATTGTGAATCCATTTTTTAGTGTACCAAAGGGAGGTTTTTCTTGTTGGTTTGATATGGGAGTGAAATATTTTCTTGGTTATGAGGATGTTGCTGTAAAAGGTGGTTTATATTAAAAAGATTTGAAAAAAAGTTTTGGGGGTGAGGTTAAAAGATTGTGTGGTTGGTAAAAAAAAAAAGTATAGGCTTGGTAAGGGGTATCATGCATTCCAATATTGAGGGAAGTGAAAATACTATAACTAAATGCTACTTGTTGTTGTTGTTGTTGTTTCTGACAAAGTTGACTCTTGAGATCTACAAGTTGAATCTTAAGACTTTTCATTTCTTTCTCTCTTTCAATGAAAGCATAAATGAATTCGGTGTTGGTTTCAACCATGTATCTGAGTTCTTGTCTAAAGTTATTATCCTTGATTAGATTTCAAAAATAATTTTTTGAAGATTGACAAAGCTCTAATTAAAGATATGATTGACTTGGTCTAACTTGTTTTCAATTTTGTACAAGCATGCATTCTACTAGAGAGAATTTTTTATTTAGCAATTTAAAATTACTTCAACTTGAAAAACACTTTTCTAGTTTCATATTCATCTCTATTAGTGGGGTTTGGGATTTTTTAGATGTGTTTGCATTGGTGTTTTTTTAAATTCTTAGAAAAGAAGAAAATCTGATCCTGGGTAACCTGGTTGCATGATACATATCTAAGGTAAAAGTTGTTTTGGATTTGAGTTTTGTGAAGCTTGGGTTTTGCAAATTTTGAGAAGTTATTTTTATTTCTTAAGATAGATAATATAGTAGTTAAACTTTCCTGAGAGTTTTCCAAAGAGATTAACTTCAGGATCTCCATTCTCATATCTCTCTTTGAGCTTTTGTTGAGAAGTTTTTTTTTTTTTTTGCTTTTTTGGAGTATCATCATATCATCAAGGAAGCTTTTGTATGTGTCCTTTTGACATTCTTTACATTTGCAATCAATGTCCCGATAACAACATCTTTTTGGAGATCTATATGCATATATAGGTTTTTCGTCAAACTGAAAGTGTGTGACTATAACATTTGGCTCAGCTTGACATCTTTGTATCATGAACTGTGTTGAAAAAATTGTTAGAAGAGGAACATCTTTTCCTTTATTGTGATCAAACGTAATTGTCACAGTGCCATCTAGATTTGTCTTGTATGTTGGATTAAAATGATGAATTGGTTCATCTTTTTTCCAAATCTTTTGATAACTTGTTGTCCATGACTTTGGAAAAAGTTTGGTAAGTTCTTCATTAGAGATCTATTTTGAAATATGAGCATATCTAAGATTTTTGTCTACTGCTTCCATCTTTACAAAGATAACATCATCATAGTGAGGAAAAGGCAAGTTAATGGCATGGTCTTAATTCTGTATACCATTTGGTAGTGAAATGTTGCTTAGAATCCTTTCATTTCAGTGGCTACAATTTGGACTTGAACTTTTAGAGCATCTAATAATGTCAAATCATGGAGAGACATATTATAATTTGGAAGACTGTGAAAAAGATAATTTCTTTATTAAGTGTCGTCTCAACTATGTCAAGTACTACATGCTTGTATTCTTTAAATCTTATGTCCAATAAAGCCATTCTGGTACATATAAGAATACCATATATGTCATAAAAGGTCAAAGCTACTCTGATTGCACCAAAGTAAAGATAAGTGTAACCTTGTTCCTAACTACTGTTAAGAAAATTTTTTTGGAATCTGAAGAGTAATAAAGTGCTCCTTGAGTTCACTGCTAAAAGAATACATTTATTAAAGTTTGTGACTTGAACTTATTTTTTTAGAGCTTGATATTTTGGTTTTAAAAAGGGTTTTTATAGATCTGATAAGGGAAATAGAAGAGTTTGAAAAAGCTATATTGGGATTTATAAGGGAAAGAACTGTTTGTTGAATTTTCTTTTCTTCTGAGATATAATCTATTTCATAAAAAAAATTTAACTTAGAAAAGAAGATTTTTTAAGTACAAGAGAAGGGAAAGAAGAAAACTAAATGAAGCTTTAGAAGTGAAGGTTAAGAACTAGAACTAGTAGTAGTGAAGAGATCTATGAAAATAAAACTCTCTTTTGGCTCTTCCTATACAACTCAATAATTAAGAAGCAAACAGAATATCTTTTTTCTACTCAGAACTGTGCTCTGATACCATTTCAACAAATTTCCTAGATGAATGTCTGTTTCATAGAGGAAATCATTATTGGCTAAGGTCATAATTGCAAAATTGAGTTCAAATGAGTTAAACTCAATAGCAATGGCATAGAGTTAGGATAAATAGCATAAGAGGACCAAAGCTTCTTTAAATAATCTTGCTGTGTGAGGGATCTGAAACAGGGTTCCCCTTTTAGACAAAAAAAACTTTGTTTACAAATTTGGCAAATGCAAAAGTTTTCTCTAAGTTTGACCTGTAAGCAAGATTCTGGCAATTAGGTATGCATCCACATGACAGATACAAAATAGTATTTGCATCCCTCAACTCAATTTTCAGTGAACAATTATACCTTTTGGATTAAAAGTTGCTTTTTCCCTATTTCAGAAAGCAATGACGAAGATATTTACTCTCATTCTTGATAATGCATTGATTTATGTTGATGATATCTTACTATTCTCTTTAGATGTCACATCCACACACAGTTATTGAATAAGTTCTAGTAGATTATTCAATAGTATAGGATAATGCTCTCAAAGAAAAAAATGATCATTTGGTGCCTCTCGTAAATCGATTTCTTAGGCATGCATTTGAAAGATGGACAATACATAGCTCAACCTCACATTGCTCAAACCTTTACAAATTTTTTTAATGAAAATCTTTCAAAAAGCAAGTACAATAATTTCTAGGTATAATAAACTACATGAGTGAATTTCTTTCAGATCTTGTATAGTTAACTCATCCTCTCAGACAAATGTTAAAGAAGAAACTCTCAAGTGGTCCCAAATGCAAAAAAAAAGCAATACAGACACTGAAGATAAAAACGTAATCACTTCTCACTTTAAAGATTCTCTCTCTCATATGGAAAAAGGATATTACTGATAGAACGCAAACGATAAAATTTTAGTTAACAATCCTTTTAGAAGAAAAAGATGGAACCAGATAGATATATGGTTACAAAAGTGGCAGATTCAAAGTTTTGGAACTCTATTATCACTCTACACTAAAAGAAATTTTAGCTATAAAGTATAGGATCCAAAGATTTGAATTTCACCTTATTGGATACCATTTTTTCGTGGAATTGCATATGTCAGTTTTTATGCAGATGCTTTAATTTCAAGAAAAAGCAAATGCCAAATGCACAATTGCTCAGACTTTCTCAATGGTTCTCGAAATACTCCTTCACCACGCACATATAAAAGGCAG